>JBAJNP010005251.1:0-29769 GCA_036877545.1 Yasuhikotakia modesta
GACTGATGCCCTGGTCTCATGGGTCTGAATGAAAACAACCAAGTCTGCATCACCACTGACAGCAGGCGAATATAGTGAGAGCCACGTCACTTAATACATATGCCCTATTGTGTTTTTAACACTTACTGTTTTAAGACAATAAAGAAACTTTTGTTTACAAGTTTTTGACTGCTAAAACTAATGTAATTTGCCTTAATAATGTGGATAAATTTAAAAAAAACTGGTTAAATGTAAACTTTTATACTTGTCTTTTAAAAAAATAAAATAAAGTTAAAAATGTCAATAATTATCGATACCGATCAATATAAACTATTATATCGTGATAATTTTTTTGGTCATATCGCCCAGCCCTAACTCCAACAGAACTAACCACTAACAGCATTCAGGAGAATTTATAGCCATCGAACAATTCTGGACATCATCTGGACAGCTTTGAACAAACAATTATTCTGGAGCTTGTCTCCCAATTAGCAAGACTGCCATATTGCTACTGTTTAAATACCCAACATTAAAGTCTCTGATTAGACATGACAAATAAGTCACCTTGCATCCAGTGTCTCTTTCATACCCCTACTTTCCCGCCTTGATAACCGTGCTTGGGCACAGTTCAAAGCAACTGTGTTATTAATAAGCGTAAGCATCACCTTAATTCACAACAACATACCTCATGCTCAACTGAAGTCTTCAAACTTAGAGATTTTAGAAATCAGCCTGAGCGGTTATGCATGGTAACCCATACACAATACAGTGCCATATTCTCCAAACTAGAGATGGTTCGTAGCCTTCAGCAGATGGCAGAGGAGGTAGATTAGGTTTGCAAACAGTTCTAACCAAGCAGCAAAGTGGAAGTAATTTCCTCTGTATAAACAGTCAGCAGTAGTGTGGCTTTTACAGCCTGAAAGAAAGACATTTGTGACATTTCCCTTCACCATGAACCGAGCTTTGATCCTAAAGCTTTCTCAGCAAGGTGCAAATTGAGTGACTTTTGCCATATGCCCATGTCCACAAACGTCTGAACCTGCACAACTGTGGTGTATTTCCAGGTGACCATAACTGAAACTAAGATTTAAAACCATCACTTTTTAACTTTAAACTGTGTGTTGGATTTTGTTTTTTGCAGTACTGTTGCTAACAAATGGATGTTACTACTCAAATAAATCAGGATAACTATTTAATAAGTCACACAATGTTTGACACTATTTTCATTGTTTTCAACATACAAACAGTACATTGTACACCTACTATTTCAAAAACTCAAATTCACACACAACTTTTTGCAGCCACAATCTATTCCCAGGTAAAACATGACTGATAGTCAACTGTTTAATTACACCCTCAATGGCATGATTTTTATTTCTATCCATGTGGCTTTGCTTCCTGAAAAAACTAATATATTTTAGCTGAAATTACATTTATATTTATTCATTTGGCAGACACTTTTATCCAAAGCGACTTACAGTGAATAAAAGGCATACATTTTTAAACCCACAACCTACCAGTTGAGCTACACAGGATCAAATTGTATAAAGATTTTTGCTTAAAAAATTGAAGAGGGTTGCCAGGTGAGTTGCCATGTCATAGAGGGTTAAATGATGTGCTCTCTTACTTTTAGCAATAAAAATAGCTCTGAAAGAAAAGCTTACGGTAGACAGAGATCTCATTATTGTTTAATAAGGCCTTTCATTATGTCATTGGTGAAAGGAGGTTTTAGAAAACGTCCATCTTAAAACAGTTCTTCTCTCTTTAAACAACTGGGACCACCTCCAAAAGCTATCTCAGCACCACAAAGCTTTCTTCCATTCAAAGTTTTAGACCAAAACAGTCGACACCCTGTGGATGTGCCAGTTTTTCTCTGGATTACCCTTTACAAAGTTTACCATGTAGTTTAATATGCCACAATTCCTTGGTCACATACTTGAGGTTGGAACAAATACACTATAGGAGTCCACCACAGAAAAACTTTAAAATGTTTGTTGCTGAAATGACAAGAGAATGAATAAAGGACATCTCAAAACTGGATTCCCTTTCAGAAACAACAAACAAATGCTTTATGTTTATAAGTGTTAAAATGTGCAAGACCAAATTTCCACAGGACAAGTGATTATAGTTACGTCCTGTCGAATGACACGAGGACAGCGTCTAGGTTTGAAGAACAGCCTATACTTTACATGGGGCACTACCTTAACTATTTAACAGGCAACAAATACTTTAGGTAAAAGCCAAACAAAAACATGAAACAAACATCTTTGTTGCAGAACATCTTAAGAACGTATGTTTTACAACTCCAAAACAAAAACAATTACCTTAATATACAATATCTGAGCAGGTGTGTAAGGGTATTAAATACATCCACAGAAGCGCAAAGCATTAAGTAACATCAGAACCGAAAATATTTTAAATAAATATATAAGCTGTTATGCTCGAATGATCTGCCCCTGTTAGCCATTGAAATTATAATACCTTATATCTTATTTTGCTGGGTAACACGACGGCGCGACCAAACCACCTACAATCCTGCAATACATCAATTTCAAGTTATTTTGCATGCTTATCCTGCATATTGCACACGGGCTTTCTAGACCTTTCTATAATTTTGTGACGAGCATTATTTATTTAAAGAACAGAAGTTAACAGCTAACCATGCCGTACCGAAAGACAAAAGTATTCCGCAGAGGTGTTGGGTCAAGTTTCGCCGGCTCATTTAAGTTGCAATAACAGGTAGTTTATAAAAGTGCGACCAGCGGTTTTTTTAAAAAGAAACAATGGCTTACCTTTTTCAAAGAAGTTTGTTTATACGTCCACTCCACTCCCTGGGCTTCTTTTGTAAATGTCCCGGTGAATCGTCCTCTTTGTGCTCATGCGCAAAAGACACAGAGCGCGGTGCTCCGGACCCGAGCGGTGAACACAATGAATGTTCCCTGACGTGAGAGCGTGACGTAAAAAGTACACAAAGACAGGTGCTCCACTTACTGCTCACTATATCGAGCAAGTCTAGCGCAGTAGCACAGTTTGATTCAAGTTAAAGTTATGTTTCAGCTAAATTGTGATGTCATGATGCACGTTATAGTACCTAAGCTATTTCATTTTATCATAGCTTGAGATCTTTAGGCTTATAACTTGCATTTTTGTGATTGTTAATGTGACCATTACAAGTTTACGTTTTAACTGGGATATAAAACTAACTAAAGTGTTCTCACACTTCTACAGTTTCTTGCCTGAAAACATCCAAGTGTAGTGTCCTGATACACAGCCTAATGAAACCAAAATATTTTAAAGAGGATTTAACGCAAAAAAACATCTAATTATTGAATGTTTGTAATGTTCTTCCATACCCAATGAATAAACCATTTTTAATGAAGCTGTGCATTGTAAACAAGATAAAGCAGAAAAGGAGCCGTCTTTCGCGGTTGCCACAATGTTGGAAGCTCTCTAGAATGGCACGTTGCAGT
The DNA here is from genome assembly GCA_036877545.1 of Yasuhikotakia modesta. NCBI lineage: Eukaryota > Metazoa > Chordata > Actinopteri > Cypriniformes > Botiidae > Yasuhikotakia > Yasuhikotakia modesta. Next base: position 3,450 of record JBAJNP010005251.1, read on the forward strand.
ATAACAACTTGTCTTCACTTGCACTGAGGACCTAAGCCCTGTTAATTAGAAGGTGGTGTCCACATACGTTTGGCCATGTAGTGTAGTTGTCAAAGGAAGTCCCTATACACAACAGGTGTTGATGTAATGTGGTCCACAGATAGACACTGATCATCCAGCTTCTGAACAGTAGATTAGTCTAGTTAATAGTCCTGAACTATTTAATGTGAGCAGTTATTATTGACATTTTTAAGCAATTACAGCATATTAGAAGAAGGTAAACAGTGGTAAACTGCATATTCTGCAATCTAAATATTTCAGTGCCTTCAAATATGATTTGAATAGGATCAGATTCTTGAAAAATCATTAAGTGTAATAAAGTGACAGTGAGCTGAAATGAATGGCTCATGGCCATGTTGTCGAAAGGTTGTGTCTTCGATTAATTAAACCAAGGCTGACCTCTAGTGGTTTATTTAGGTAGTTCTAAATCAACCGGCAAAAATTCTTTACTAGCAACCTTCAATGGGCATATTGCTAGTACCAAGACTAATAAACAACTTACACCTTTTACAAAGGATAACAGCACGTTTCTAATCGTAAAGAAAATGCAGACTATTCAACAGATGAAATACTTTGTTAATAATAACTTTTTAGTTCTGTAATGTTTTTAACATCTAGAATTGACTGTTGGTTTGTTATTGATTGTTTGTTTATTTTATATCTAATAGCCTAGGTGTGAAAATAACTAACAAAGTGTTATTTATAAATAAAATAATAAATAACTTTTTAAACAACAGATAATCAAAAAATATTTTTGTTATTATTGACAGAATGACACATTGTGTCCATTGACACTAAGTTGTAAATTCTTACATCATTCATCATTCAGTTTATGCTCTTTATTTTGACATTAAAGTTGCAGTATGCATATATTCCTTTTACTTAAATCTAAAACAGATCATAGTAAAACTAAATTAAACCTTACATATTAAAGTTTAATATGAACTTAAAAGAATCCACAGACGTAAATGATGTGATAATTTATTGTGATTACTGTGAAGAACTGACATATACAGCAATCTTCCCTAAAATTTAAAGTTGTGATCATGATTGCAGATTTACAAATAGCCAAAAACATAATACACCAAAAACATGCAGACCTCTACACAAATATATGGAATTATATTTGCATTGAACCCTTGTGTATGGAGGAATCTTCCTTTACCCTGAAAGTATGAAGAGCACCAAAAAAAAATGCTTGATGTAAACTGACAACATTTTCCAGTAGCTTGTTTATTAAATCTTCTTATAATGAGATTTTATGAGTTTACAAATGTTAGTTGCATTTTCATAAAACTTTATACCTGTTAGACTATGATTTTATTATTCCTCAACACATGAAAATGAAACTATACCTCACAATGTTTACCTTGCAGCATATAATAGCTCTAATGAGATACTGTATGAATGTATAAATGTCTCTTTATTAAACAGTAGCATTTGCAAACAAAGCAAAAGTTTATAATTTCACAACCACAAAGTGTGCAAGAAAGCGATCAGGGAGTATGTTACCTATATGATGTAAAAAGAAGACATTGCAGGTCTAACTGTGATTTTTGTTCGTAATTTATAGTTTATCTAATGCAGTGGGATTCATATTTCATAGCCACTAAGTATGGCTGAAGTTTCCAATTGCTTGTGAATTTATGTACTACTGAAAAAAATGAATTTGACCCTTGTTCCAGTTCTTTTGCTTGGTGTCACGCCACCTGACGTGTGTCAGATTGTTTACTTTACGTACTGTACTTTATAAGACTGAAGCTAAGTATTTGTTACATTGTAGATACTTGAGTGTCTCTCTCTGTGGCATGCTGTATTTCTTACAGCATTATGTAAATGTAACAAGCTTTTAATGCTTGTGTATGCATTGTTGTGACATCTGGAGACGGTCTTTTTTGACTGATTAACACGTCCACAAACGGCCTGCAGAGGGAGCTATAGCACTTTCGTTCTTGTGTTTGGCAAATTATTTCAAAAACATATTTGAGCTTCGGTTAAACTGTTTCTGTTTCATCCATTTCAGCGCAGATTGCTCAATGAATGCAACCCCATGGCCTTTACCATGAAGCAAAATGCCCATTAAGACTATGCAAATACACAAGAGAGAAGATATTAAATTATAGAGAATATTCCAGAATAGGGTACCAAAATATATTCTTGCTCTCAAAATACCTTGCTCTCTAAAAAATAATATAAAATTATGTAGCAAGTAAATATTTTAGCCTTAAACCTGACTTAGTTTGTGTATTGGTCATACCATATATTTAATTTGCTTTGAAAGGTTGTTTTTATAGGCCTTATTGATCTTATATAAGATGGGTGAAAGATGTTATGTCTGCTCAGTTAATGACAGTGCCTTAAAGCATAAAAATAAATGTCATCTTGCGCAGCAGTATTGGGGTTGATTTGAATTAAACAGATTTGTTTTCTGCTTATGCATAACGAATAATACAACTTTACAACTTTAGCACCTTGTTAAAAAATGCTGTGAATACATTTCTTGGCAATGCAAAAGACTTGCTGTGTTTAGACATTGTACATAAATTTACTTATGTACAGGTGTTTCAAAATAGGAATTAGAATGTCCAAACTTTATACACACTACAACAAATGAATGGTTTATGTATATAATTTTTAAACCTCATGCCTGACACAAGTCATTACACTTGCATTTCAGTATGTCCTCCAAGGGTACATTTACTCACATTTTGTAAGTGAAACATGTTATTTCCCCATACTTTACCATTTGACTTGAATGTATTTCTTTATAAGTAGGGATTTTTCATTATACATGGAAAGCTGTGGTACAAGTCTAAGCAACCCTATAAGAATCTAAAACCCTGATGACCATTTTTTGTAAAACTCAGAAATCAGTCATACTGAGACTAGCAGACATTTAAGACACATTTTGGGATGTATATCACTACAACTTTGGTCAAAATATGTAGGTGTGCAAAACTGTTTTTATTTCACACTTATTTCAGTTTTTTATTTTGCTTTTCTATGCTAACAACCTTGAAAACTTCCACATTTGACTTTTGTAATAATTAAAAAATGGCCATTACTGATTATATTATGGCACTGTTAAAGTCATCCGAAATCATATAAATGGGGAACATGTAACTGTATTATTATGTTGTATTATGTTTCTGTATCATGTGTCTGTATAATCTTCAGTAAAATAGCATGTGTAAAACATACAGAGAAATAAAAGTAGTTATTGCAATTAATAAAAATAATTAATCATAGAATAGTGCAACAGATTAGTATAGCATGAGTTTATGGTTTGGGTCCCTGTAGCAAAGACCAAATGTGCCCACATTTAAGGCAGAGAGAATGTGGAAGGCAATAAACTGTGTGCTTGTTTAGAGAAACATCTGCCAACCTGCCAAATCTGTTGAATAAAGAAAATTACATTTACACCCATTTGTAAACATATTTTCACTTGAGTAAGGGTACAGGTTTTAATTAGGCCTGAGAAAGCATGTTAACTGCACTTTTCAATGCTGTAAATCAGATACATTTCACAAATAGCACTTTGTGTATGCTTTTTCTTTCAATGTGCCGGCTGTGTTTAGTCAAGGTTTTAGGTCTAAGCAGAGTTACAGGGAACACATTTAAATATAAATAAACAGTCAACATTATTGATGATGTCCATTTAACAAACCTGTAATGTTTATTGAAACGTGATCATTATAAACTGAACATGTCAAGGGACTTGCTATATAAACGAGCTCTGGTACTACTAGTATTCAGATTACACTAGTGATCACTAGTGTATGTTAAAAGACTGTCTATTGGCAGTTAGTTAGTCTCTGCCTTTTCAGCTGCTTGTATAGTGAAATACTGTAAGGATGTCTGATCAATCGGTCTTTGACGTGGACGTATGGACCCTCACACGCTTTGTCATGGAGACTGGGCGACAGGCGAAGGGGGCCACAGGAGAACTTACGCAGCTCATTAATTCCATGTTAACCGCTATTAAAGCTATTTCATCTGCAGTGAGGAAAGCAGGACTCGTTCACCTGTAAGTTTCATTTCAAAACTTGCATCTTTGATTGTGTTGAGAACAACGTGACTGTAATTGTCTGAGGTTGAACTGTGTTAAAGTTTGTTCAACTTAACATGGCTCAGAATGTGAAGTGGACTAAAATGGGCAGAAGTAGTTAGAAATTTGATGTAGTCACGGTTACAGTTCTAATACAGCTAGTTAAACAGCTAGTTATCTTATTGGCAAAGACATGAAGGATTGCCCTGAATTACAAGAAGACAGCATATTAATGACATCATTAAAATTAAATTTTAGGGCTGAAATATTTTCATAAAATGATCTTAGCATCTGAACCTCAGTATCTGCTTTAAATACATTGATATGCTACGACTGTGTTACAGTCAGGGCCTCGCAGGGGACGTTAATGTCACGGGTGATGAGCAGAAGAAGCTGGATGTGCTTTCCAATGATCTGATCATCAACATGCTGAGAGCATCTTATGGCACCTGCCTGCTGGTCTCTGAGGAGAACAAGGATGCCATCTACATACCAGCTGAGAAAAGGGTATGATCATTGTGAAAATGGGTCATGAGCCATAACATGATGGTGCACCATACAAATAAGAGAATGTATATAAATGAAGCTGGCAATGCAGTTTTAACCATAACTTTCTAACAGGTAACCTACTCCCATGACAGAAAGTACAATGACATGCAATTCTTAAGTATTTAAGACACTGTTGTCTTAAATTTCGACAATGTCAAAAATTAAACGATTTACCCTTTTAGTTTTGGCTTGTTTGGTTTTGACAGATATATAACCAAAGCCAGTTTAAAGAAAAGCTTTAATGCCTGAAATTTAGAATGTAATAAATATTAATTAAATATAAATGTGAAGTATTCATTATTATTCTGGGGTGAATACAGTTTTAATTTGCTAAAACAAGATTGAGGGACAAAGGTGTCTATTACAGTACAGGTGTTAGTGTTTTCAAACACCCTATAAATTTGTAAATAAATTTAGGATACCATAAAAAATGACATACTTGACTTTAAATTAAAAACATTGTTTAAACTTTTTTGTTTTAAACTGAATGATTACTGGAATACAAACGGTTTATGTCAGGCTAAATTTACTCGTGAAGCGATGCATTTAATCACTACTGGAGGTCGTTTGTTTGGCTGCATACTCAGTTTAGACCGCTGTTTGTCACAGGGCAAATATGTAGTCTGCTTTGACCCTCTGGACGGCTCCTCCAATATTGACTGTTTGGCACCTATAGGCACCGTCTTCGCCATCTACAAGAGAGTGAGCATTTATACCCCATCTGCACTTGTGTTGAGTGCATATGCCTTTCTTTCACACTTTTAGAATTGCACGTGTTAACTGCAGATGTACTCATGATGCATGTGATAATTGTATAAGAAAAGACTAACAATACATTTATATTTGTAGCTTTTTTTATCATGGCGTTTTTTAATGGGTGGTTCTTGTGCTACTTTCTCCTCCAGATTGACGAGGTAGCTGCATTTCACCATCCCTGATGACGGACATTGGCTGAGCGATGTTTTATATTTTATCATTTTATAACTTTTATGTTTTTGCTTATATCCGTAGAGAAAAATACTGATATATTTATCCACACTAAACTGCAGTGGCAAGAATGAACTCTAGGGGATGCCATAGGCTTAAATGTTGGGGTCAGAAGTAAAAATCTGTTATTTATTTGGTCAACATCTGCTTACTCAGACACAATGAGTACATTCACCCTGATTTAAATGACAAAACAGCTTGTTTTTTCAACAACCGTATACAACGATCCTGAATAACAAGAACACAACTGTTATTTAATGTTTCTACATCTTCACTGGTATAATTATGTATTTAAGATATATCCACCAGTCATTTAATCCACATGTGATACAGAATTTAATGTGTAGTTAGTAATAGTTTGTGCCAGTGTGTGTTTATGTGGAGCTTCAATGCCAATGCGCTGAATCCACTGTTGCTTTCACTACAGACCTCAGACGAAGAACCGACTGACAAGGACGCTCTGCAGCCGGGCACACAGATGGTGTGTGCTGGATATGCGCTGTACGGTAGCGCCACACTGGTGGCTCTCAGTACAGGAGCTGGGGTTAACTTCTTCATGCTAGATCCAGTAAGTACAAAATTGTTCAATATGCTGACAGCAACGAATCGAGATGTCAGGGCCTCTGTACAAAAGGAGTATTTGTGCTGATCTGAGATCAGCCTTTACCCACACAGAGATATTGCACAATAATGGCACAATAAGATGAAAGTTAATAAGAAACCATTTCTAGAACACATTGTGAATGAATACAGCAAATCATTTACAGTATACAGTTTTTATGACAACTTTATGAGCAAAGTACACAGATGGCAAACACAATATTGCCTTTACAAACGGAAATAATAATATAGTCAATTGTGTGTAGTATGTGGTATTCCACACTTTCAACTCAAATTTCAGTTGAAAGACTTATTTGTAGACTGTAGCGTACTAGTTTTATTTCCTCATCTGTAGCTGACAGAATTATATTCAGTCAGTTCAATAACAAAATGAGCTTCACGTGTTTGTTAGAGTGTAACAGCAAGCAGAACTGAAGAAAACATGATTTTATCTTTCTGTTGATTTCCCTCTTAGGAAATTGGTGAGTTTGTCCTGACTGACAGAAATGTGAGGATCAAGAAAAAGGGGAATGCTTACAGTATCAATGAGGGCTATGCCAAGCATTTTGATCCAGTTGTGAATGAATATCTAAAGCACAAGAAATTCTCTGAGGTAGGTGTTGTTTTTTAGAAAGACTCTAGTCAGGTGGGGGCTGGTGGGTTCTTTAACTGCTCAACACCAACGGCTGACTGAACGTTTTTTGTAGAACAAGCATCATGTGATTTAGGAACCACACTCACAAGTTCAGACCTGTTGCAACAGATCAGTGAATGTTGCTTAGCTTGTCTGAAGGTTGCTAGGTATACCTCAAAATGTGAGTGTTCTACTGGATTATAACCTGCATGGCTGCTCTCAGCATCAGCTGACGTTTACGCAAGTTACATGCTGGGAAGTCATGAGAGACTTCCTGTGAGAGAAAGTGTCCAGTTCTGTTTTCTGACCAATGACAGTATAAAATGGATACAGACTCAGCAGACCAATCATTCATGCAACACTACTAATCACAAGTGTTGAAAGACACTGATTTCAGCATGTACTTAAAATATGCTGGACATGGATTTTTTTCTTGGGTTATTGGTGAACAAATGGTTAATTATTAAAAGGTAATTGTATTCTTAGTAAAAGATGTCAGATCTTGTCTTTCCAGGGATTTGTGGTGTTGTTGTTTATGTTTAAGATTTGCTGTGATACGGATGGAAGAAATAAGCAGGAAAACAATGATGGCAGAAATCTTGTGACTTGTGGCACAACAAATATTCTTAGCATATAGCTCAGCATTTATCTGCATTACGAAATGGGAAACTTTTCAAGTATGTTCCCAGAAGACACTTTTATTGCTTACAATTTGCTCTGTCATAGCTCAGGAGACTTTATGGTAGTTTCAGTTTATGGAGTGTCAACTTTGTTACGAAAATGTTTATCCAAAAACTGTTCAGGAACAATAAAAATAGACAAATTAGTTGTTGACACACAGTAAAAATAAAAAAAACAAAAGTATAAGAAATATAAAAATTGATGTGGATACTGGACAGCAAGGCTCAGATTATCTGGTTTTGGAAGAATTCGCTGACAAATGTTAATAGCCTGACTTGGTAAAAGCAGAATAAAAATCTAAAACATTTAGGGAAAATACTTTTTTTTAAAAATACCTTTGCTTTGCTTTTAACTGTCCAGAGGAAACTGACATAATGTTAAAGAGGTACCGTTAGTGTTTGTTTCTCACTTCCATGCTTTTTATATTCTAAAGTATGTTATTACAGAAGTGGTTGTTTGTTGTCAGAAATATGGTATCTCATGACCTCATGAATATTGGTTTATGTATTATGTCTGTCATTGATTAATGAGGCTAAAGCAACATATTCCAACCTCATAGGAAAGTAAAAATCAAAGCAAAAATTGCATAGCTGTGTGTATCCTTGACAAGTCATTCAGTGCTTACATGAAATGACAGATGTGTGGTTTTTACAGTCCAGCTGAGTTTCAGTTTCCTGGACCTTCATCCTGTTTTTCTTGTGACCTGCTGAAACACTTGTGACCTTTGCGTTCATTGCCACTTATCATGCTTTGTAATGTAATTTACAGTAACATGTTTGTCAGTGCTGTCAGTTACAACTAATAAAAGGATACTGTTAGTGATTCTACTGAGGCCTTTAAAATAAACAAATAGATTTGCATTTAGAATAGAATGTGCAATTACATTCAATGTTTGGTTTGTTAGTTACAAATTGTGGAGGATTTAAAAACAAAGACATAGAAAGAAAATCTCATATCTAATTTAAAGCATATACAGTGGCCCCAAACAGTAATGTAGACACACCCGGACAGATAAGTGTCACTTAAAATGTTTATGTTTATTTCATTGCATTGATATTGGGATTTATTAATGCTAACTTTTATTAGCCATTAATTTTGTAATTACTTCAGTTTCTGTCATATACGTAAAAGGTGTAGCATTAAGGTGTAGCTCATCATATAGACATCATATTTGTAACAGTATAAAGTTTTAACAGTATATATTTTGTTATCTTTAATACTTTTTGGTGGTTTAAATGTCCATGTATTTTAAAGAAATCCATTTGAAATAAGTGTCTGTTGAATACTGATAGAAACATGTTCTGATGTCATGTGATAAACTGTCTCACAGGATGGTTGTGCCTCTTATGGTGCCAGGTATGTTGGCTCTATGGTGTCTGACATACACCGTACCATTGCCTATGGTGGCATCTTCCTGTATCCAGCCAACAAAAAGAGTCCCAAAGGAAAAGTGAGTTTACTTCTTGCTAACAGTCCTAAAACACTAATTAAAGGAAGTTAGGGAGATTCTAGAAACTCAGTCAAAATGTCTAAGAAATATGTTCCATACCACAGACATTGTCTGAAATATTGTCTGGAACAATCTTTTTTATATGATTAATCTGTATTTTAACAAAATAGATCACTTTAGTTTTACATGTACATGTAACAACACCTCAGTCCAATCCTAAATGCCTAGTAGGTTATGTTGTGTTCTATAGATTTGTTCTTCGTTTTTAGCTGAGTCAAGCAGTTTGTGTTCCAATAACATATAACCACTGTTGTTGCATGACCTAAAACTGTTTCATTCACGGCCAGTGAGTAAATAAATAAAATGGGGCCACACTGGAGCAAGTGTATGTTAAAAATACTCAAGACAGGTTAAAAGCTGAAAGCTAGATATAGTATCTGCAGTTCGTTTGCTGGTCAAAGAAATGTCATAGGCCTACTATCAAGACAGTGTGCATTTACATTGCTTCACAGATAAGAGATGTGTGTCAACTAGAAAACATTTCAAGCATTTCTTAGTTAATACACTTTGGTAAGGTATAGCAACTTTAACTTTAAAGTTGATATAGATTGGTTCCCCACCTAACCAGACTAGAAAACCAACACGTATTGATGTTCTTATCAGGGATACATGACTTGCTTAGATTACGTAGTTTTCTCTCATGTCTGTCTTTCTCTCCAGCTGAGGTTGCTGTACGAGTGTAACCCTATAGCCTTCCTCATTGAGCAGGCTGGAGGCATAGCCACAACAGGCACACAGCGTGTCCTGGATATTCAGCCGAAGTCACTGCATGAGAGGGCACCCTTAGTGGCGGGATCCCCAGATGATGTGGAAGAATACTTGTCATTTGTCAAAAAATATCAAAAATAGAATTTGATATATTGTAAAACCCACATGGCTTCAAGATGGCAAACTTTCCAGTAGTTTATTTAACATGATTGTATTAGAGCAAAAATAAAACTGTACTTTTTGTAACATAAAACTAAATAAACTGTCTGAAAATTCAAGGTATTTCTTTTTATTCCAAGTGAAAAGTTTTTAAAACAGTTTAGTTTTAGTCTAACTCATTCTAGTGTTTCTAGGAAATTTAGCTTGTCTTTGTGTTGTTCTGTTCCTACTTTTGTTTTTCTTCCCTATATTTAATGAACATGATCTCAAGAATATGTTGTTGGTAAAATGTAAACAGCACACACCAGTCTGAACACATCTCACCCTACTAGTACAAGTTCCAACCCTGATTACCTCTATCCGACATGTTTATAGTGACTGCTTATATAAAGGCATCATACCAAGGGATAAACAAATAGGACACATACTGCTAGAGCAAAATAACTACCCTGTCCGTTTTTACCTACCCAGAAGATCACAGCAGGAATGGTAAATAGAAATATTATGATGTGCATGCAGTACTTTAACAACTTATCACATCACATACTTGTGATATAAGAATCCAATACATAAATGTTGTAAACTGCTTAAGTGATTTAAGCCTAAGTTTTGCTACCTAAAGACAGTACCATTCAGTCATATGGATAACAGCAAACCCTTTTTCTGTTCAAGCTGGTCCTGATACGCTTGTTTTAAAAGATAGTGTTCCATTTTGCTTGGTTGTATCTTAGTTGGTCATGACGTTAAAGAACAAACATGTTTAGCAATTATTACAATGTTACCACAGAAAGTACATTTATACTTTTAAAAGTTTAATTGATCATACATAAAATAGAAAAAAAAACATTTGTACATTTAGACTTGAAGACACTAAAGATCATGTATTTACAATACATTGAGGCAAAATCAACTCAATCAGGCATAAAAAAAGACCAGAAAATTTCATAAATTCCCTAAACACTGTTTACTTACAGCAAAACTTATAGAGCTTGAGGTTTGTCTCTCAGTCCAATCATAGCCAGACTGTGAGACAAAATAATGTCAGTTGTGTCATTATTTAATACAACAGTGGATTTCAGTAAACCACTCAGGTACACGAGACAAAAAAGTGATACTGTTTCCTGAAACTTGAGGTAATCGTTCCTAGACCAGTGGATAGCTAGCTGCTGTAGCAATACCACAGTGATTGTGTCTGTCCTTTGCCATGTAGATGTATCCTTTATCACCCCAATTCTCACTCCAACTAGAGTAAAAAAAACACATTGCGTTAACCCAAGCACAGGTTTTACACCTTGTTTGACCATTTTTTTAACTTGTACCAGGATTTGATCTGAATAAACAACACAGTTGTTCATCTTACCTGTTCTTGACAATCCAGTACTTCTTGCCATCAACATCCTCACCCTCAAAACCGTATCCAACAGCAAGAACACCATGATCTAGCTCTTCACTACTGCAGTCCTTCTCAAAGTAGATACCTAACAAGAGAATCGGATCATTTAGAACAAAACATCAGACATCTCCGTTATACTAAGGTGCAATAAATGTTCATCATTTAGGGTTTTTGCGAAAACATTAACGCCTAATTTACTAGAAAATATACATAACTAATGGGTTACTATGGTCCCTAATTTGCATACCTGACTGGTAGAACTGGAAAGACTCGTGCCCGGCATCAATGGCCACAGACACAGGCCCCACAGCAGCCACAGCTTTCATCAGAGCATGCTCTTTTCCACTGGGAATGTCAACAAATCCTGTGTCATTGGCTACACTGTTGTTGGGATCATAATGGCAGGGCTGATCATCCTGGAAAGGCAGTAACATATTTAGTAAGGCATGTTACAGTACAAGCATTGGCTTAATACGGCAATTGCAAATAAAATGCACTTCCATAATTAACATTAGGCAATGCAAGTATGCTTACAGTTCCTAAGTAGGGGTAAGATTCCTCTGAATCCAGGCCGTTGTTGTCCTTTATATACTGAAAAGCCTGATCCATGAGACCTCCGTTACAGCCCTCATTGCCCTCAGGACGGGAACATTCAACCAGATTCTGTTCACTCAGAGACACCAGCTTTCCTGTTTTCCTAAACATTTGACCTTCCATAGCTCCAGTAGTGCTGAAGGCCCAGCATGAACCACAGTCACCCTGCAAAAACAAAATTTGATAATGACAAAAAAATCCACAACAGCTCACATATCCAAGACCTTTTAATTTGTAACATTTTTTATTTACAAACAGTATTGGTTTCTCTTATTTTATCTACTCATGTTTCTTCCAGGTATGCTACACTACATACATCACATCTCTGTTACACAAGGACGAACAGGTTAGAACATTCTTATAGAACTGTCTCAGATTCTAAAAAGGCATTTAGTTAGTTTATTCTGCTGTTAGTTTATTCTTCAGTAAACTGAAGTGCTTTTTGACCCGTATCTCTCACCTGATCTTTCACGGGAGTCACGTATCCCTTATCCCTCCAGTCCAGCTTGTTTGGGACCTCCAGGAAGTTGGGTTCCATGAAGAGTGATCCTTTGAATCTCCTCTCATTTTTATGCTTGTAGCCATTCATCACCTGCCTGAACTCTTCATGGGTCTGTAGAGATGAACTACATTAATAAATGCTAACAGTGTTTCAATAACACATAAAGCCCAAGCAATTTTTTCTGCTCTTACCATGTCGCCAAAGTGGTTCATTCCAAGTCTATATGTATGTTTGCCCATGGAGTGTTCAAGGTTGTGGAATTGGATCTTTCTCAAGTTTTTCTCCCAAACCATACGCCTCCACCCCTCCTCCTTCTGCGTTGAAAGAGATAAGATACACTAAGTTGCCTCTTGCTCAGTTTCAAACTTGTTAATGCAAATTTTAAGCCAGCAATAAACCTATAGCACTTACTTCATGGTATTTTTTTCCATGCCAGGATTTCCACTGTTCCCAATGTTCGTCCAATTGCTGGTCCAAACTTGGTGCGGCAAATACTGCACTGAGGCACAATGTAAACAGCGCCGAAAACACCCTCATGTCGAAAACACTAAAAACAATGCAGAAGAGTTAGATGCGTTGCAACACATATTCCTCAGTCACACCACTGTTGTATAGTTAAACGTGTATGTATATTTAAAACTGGTGTACATTTCCAACGTTTTATAAGATTAGAAACGACATTTTTGTTTACACGGTGCAGGCAACGTACAGCACAAGTTACAGCAGTAGTTAAGAGTATTGTTATGAATAGTAATAACAAACCAATAACAGTGTGTTATCTTAAGGGAATAGCGCGACTGCTCATTGAACATTAAAACCAGACAATAATACAGCGACCAACATCCCTGAAACCTGTAAAACCAATAAAGAAAGAAGAACTAGAAGTCCGTCTACCTCCGCAGATAGTCTATAAACGTATTTTGTCTTAATGGGCCTACATGCACAAACATACGTCTGGATACAGAAAAGAATACGCTGCTCTCTCTGTGGCAGTCACGGGATCTGTGTGGTTACAACCCACAGTTTCCCAGGAAAAGAAAACAACGAACGAAACCGGCCATGGAGACTGAAAAAGAAGCTGGTGGGGCCATCTCAATGGAAATCGAGCTTTGGGGGAATAAAGGGGGGCCGTTTAGAATAGTTAAACAGTGACTTTAGAAAATACATGGCAGAAGGGACGCATTATAAGAAACAGTTATAATACAAAGGCGATACAAAACATACATTCTGTTGTGAGTAGAGCTTGAAAATCTAAAGCAAACAAAAACACTAGACTAAATTGTTTATATAGACAAGGCTGCTTTAAAACGAACAAACAACAGCCCAGCGTAAAAATACTGACTTACCTTCTTTTCATGAAATTCAGAAGAAAATGTTTCTCGTCTCTTTGGGGGCCGGAGGTTTATAGCGCATCTGAAGCCAAACTCCACAATTTCTCATTGGTCGAGATTCCTGCCTACAGATCTGTTGATCCCGCCCCGATGAACACGTCATAGCATGTGACCTGCTGACACGTGACGCCTTCCGACAGACGATCTTACTTAAACAGAAAAACAACAAAATGTTGTGAAACAAACAACACGACACGAAGCAAAATGTGCCCGTCAAAACGGGATTTTAAATACTGTTTGGAGTCAGTATAGCTTTGATGGTCAAATGCTTTAAAATTCTTTAAAATCCGGACAAAGACATGCTAATTACATATCATTTTAAATGTTTTTACAGCAACTTGCTATAGCAGAAATAAATAAGAGTATATCACCATTACTAAATATGAAAAGCAACAGCAAGCTAATATAATCACATACAAAATACAAAGGAAAATATGAACTAATGAACTTGCATGACCCTGTTCACACACAACAACAACAACAACGTGAAAAAAAGATAAATTAAAAACAATATATTGAACCGTCTATCAGTTTATCTCTGTGAGGACGTCAGTGGATCACATCTAGTCCTATACCTTGACTTTCATCAGAGAAACAGTTTGATTAATGGGCATGTCTTTCACAACAGGCACACAACAGCTGCAGACAGAAAGGTTGTTCAGTTATCACTTAAACCTATCAGCCCAAGTAATCAAAAGGAAGCACAGTTAAAAAAACACCATTAATCAAATGCGAGGCTATAGGTGTATCAACACACAGTACAATAACAATACACTAAAAGCATGGAAGGCTTATTAAATGGTAATTTACTGTAGGGTAATCAATACAGAAACAGCTGTAGAAAAAAGATTTAATGTTATGTTGAGAAAAGAAGTGTTGTGTCTATTTGCTGAGTAAGATTTGTCATGCTACACTCCCTGATGTGTTTAATCATACAAGCACACAATTCACATGACTAATTCTTCATCAGCAGTGTTGTCATTGTCGTTTAATTTCATTTGGTAGAAGCATTCAGGCGAAAACCCAGAATTCACTCGAGGGCATTTCAAACTGTTTAGAAAACTGAGGCACACAAGTTGTTACTGGAACACTTTTTTGCGCAAGTTATTGCATAAACAATACACACAAACAAACGGAAAGTGACAAAAACAATTTAAATTGTGAAGGTAATGCCCTTTTTGACAAAATGTCTATATAATGACACAGTTCTTTTTATTTTTGGTGTCAGTAAAGTGTGTTGTGCCCTTTTTGGCCTGTATCTGTCAGATACTGCATCTGTATGTGCAGTCTCAGACGTGAATGTTTTATTAGTATATAATATTTAAATAAAATCAGCTCTGAAAAATCAATCAAGGAAACATCAATTTAATCAAACCCTGAGACATTATACATCTTTATAACTGTATTTACTGCTATTAGATTTTTATATACAATCCTTAATTGATCAGATTGATCAAGGCTATAAGCACCATAGGCATAAAGGGGAGACACATTCCTGTGCTATTCAGAATAGTGGTTGATCAATGTGGCTTTTTCAGCGGACTTACAGCAGTGTTTATAAGGAATCAGGCATTTCATAGGGCAGATATAATAGACATCAACCTGCTTGCTATGGTTTACAAACTGCCATAAAATGTAATAGGATAATAAAGCATATACATACCTCGAGATTTTCTAATGGTAAATAAGACTGCAAAAGGTAAAGTTCATTGAGTAAACAATTTATTATAAAAAATGAAGTACACTGTAAAGTTATAAGGAAGTATTAAGGACATGGTATTTAGAGACATGCATACAGAACATAATATAAATAAATGTGAAGCGGTTGTGCAAAGAAATGACTGTACAAGTTTTAAATACAATGGGATGATTCCCCTTTGATTTACCCTGTTAAAATCCCAATGGGCAAATCATTGAACCAACCTTGACCACAGCTAAACAGAGAAAGAGACCCAAAATACATAGATTTAATCACAATATAAAAATGTGCTTTTTGGAATGGGGGAAACACAATACAAACAGTTCCCTTTCATAAAACTTGGTTTGTGATTTTAAGAAATCGTGCAAAAGAAACAGATAGAGCTGATGGATAGATCTGCCCCAAAATATTATATGGGGCAGGTAAGACTTCTTCGTCATTATTAGAATTATTATAAATGAAAAACTGCAGATGTCTCTTTAAAAAAAAAGGAAGAGTAATGGTGTGTTTGGATGTAAGAGGGAGTTTCTGCTGCCATCTACAGCTTTTAAGTTGTCACTGCATCTGTGTCCAGCATAAAGTACCGCATTCAGCACAATCAGACGGCTGTTATGAAATTCGACATTTTCAATAAACCACTGAAATATAACTGAACAGCTTCATTGTTAAAAGTTCCAAAGCACTGTTCTTATTTTCAAAGCGTTGACATGTTTTATGATGCTGTGCCCATGTCAGGCCCTTAAAAATATATTTTTTTGATTTAGTACATAAAACATTCAAAATAAACATAAATGCTTAACACCGTGAATGTGTGAAACAGAAAATATTGATATAACAGTTGAACAACTGTAACAATACTGAGCTCATGCTTATCAACAGACTTCATTCTATTAAAAAAAGAATGAAATTCTATTTGCCATGTAAATGCCTGCAATATTACATATTTTACATTTGACAAGTAATCAGAACTGCAGTATTTCACAACAGTGAAATATATATACTTAAGTGTGAAAGACGTAAAAGTTGGTAAATACATTGGGACACACAAGATTTTAAGAGGCAGACTTTAAAACAAGCTAGCTATTCTGTGTCAAGAAATGCTTCTTGTGCTTCAACTGTTGAGTAAAATTCTGTCTGAAAAATATGCTTTCACTGCAATGAGTAGCAGTCAGGTAATAGTTAAACTATTGACATTCTGGATGTTTAAGATTAGGCTAGTTTCCCTCATATATGTGCATTAAAACTTTTATAGGAAAGATAAACACTGAAACACTTGTAGAGGTGTTTAAACTCATTTGCTTTTGTTTGGTGGCACACAACACATCTGATTTTAAAATCTAGAAAGATGGCTTTTTGAAAACAGTTTACCATCTCCAAGGCACTCGGTAGCTTTATCTCAAGAGTCATTATCTCTTTATTAAGAAATGCAGCCAAGCACTTTGTGATCTATCATTCGGTCATCATCAGATTAGGTTTAATTTGTCTGACAGGCAGACAGCTGTCTAAATACATGTAAATATACATTGGGAAAGGCCTATTGGGAATTTGAGACAGCTGTTAAAAGATTTACCAGATACATTTTACAGAGGCACCTTTTCAGAGATACCGTGTATAAACATTCAGAAATCACAAGGGCATTAATGGACAAAGTATCTAATTCAAATACTTCAGTCTTAGAAGACCAGGGAGCTGAGTCTTAACACCACTCTACTGATTAATTGCACATTTCTTTACACAAGACACAAGTGGTGCCCTAACGAGAGATCACAGAACTGATGGAATTGTAAGATGTGCCTCCTCCATTGCACACTGGGCTGTAGGGTTCTGGCGAAGTTCCCAGAATCTCCATGTTAACACGGAACACTGGCGCAGCTCTGAGAAGAAAATCTGCTGCATCCCGGCGGCCAAGTTCTCGCAACTTAGCAACCAAAATGCCTATAGTAGAATCTGATCGTTGGCTCCACTCTTGCAGAAGTGTGGCTGTCGGACTAGGAAGGGAAAGGGTGTCTGCGGGCAGAGTTCCGTTGGTGCCAGTGCTGTATTTAGCAGCTAGTTCACTAAGGCCCAAGTTCATGGCTAGCAAACACCAGTCCTTTCCTAGGGCATCAGGTGGGTCCAGCAGCCGGCAGAGTTTGCGTCGAGCGAGGTGACTGACCTCTGCCACGGGCACTTCCCCACCGAGACTGCCTTGTTTGTAGACCTGGGTGCAGCCTAATGCTACGATGCTAACAAAACTCTCCCGATAACCACCCATGGTGTTGGATAGCGCATTCTCACCACGTGCTTGAGCGCGAAAAAAGTCCCTAGGTTGGTAGAGCATGACAGGCCCGTGGTGCTCCCGCAACTGCTGGGGGCTGAGATAATGTCGAGCAGTTAACAAACCGGGTAATGTAGCAGCCAAAAGACCCTCTGCCATGCCGCACATTGTGTCCAACAGAGCATAACATCGTCCAGGCTCTGCTTCAGGTCCTCGTAACTGTACTTCCATGCCTTGTCCGTGGTTAACAAGCAGAACCAGAGCCTCGGCTCCACCGAGCCCTACCCTTGCTCCGCCACTCCACAACCGCACATCTTCAGCCTCAACCTCAGGCTTTTGTTGCCGGCTCCAACGACACAAGTTCACTTGAAACTTATGGAAGAGTCCACAAGGGAATGGGGCTAAGTGCTCTGCAGGGACCACACGTACTCCACCATAAATCAAAGTGTCTTTCCCTTCAATGTCATCTTCATCTGTCCAGGTATGTTGCAGCCCACCTGTGCGTATGAGGGCAGGAATGTCAATCATTCCAGGGTTGGCTATGTCACGGACACATACGTCCATGGCATCCAGCACCTGGAGAAGCTCGTCAATGTCACCTTCAGTGAAGAGGCTCTGGAGTTCTTCTATGCGATAGCGACCACGATAGTGGTGGATTGCTTTGGGGGTTTCAATGGAAAGAAGTTTGCCAAGGATATTACTGCAAAGCCAGCGAGGATCTAGCACAACAACATCCTGGACAGTTTCACTCTGCATGATGTTAATCTATAGGAAAAAAGAGAATAAGAATGAATACAAGTATAATAACAAACAGGGACTAACAGCCAATTGTACTGATTGTACTGTTGGTTGGTAGTAGCCTTTTTTTTGGCAATTATATATAATATCATAGATATCAACAGCAGGATCCCATCCCCCCAAACTGGTTTTAGATTTACCTATAAGCAAATGTTAAAATGCTAACAAGGCTGAGTCACAGCTTCATCATTTTGACCCATAAACATCATAACATTCCAAAAATGTATTCAAGCGCCGTCTCTACCTTTAAAACTCTGATGACTAATATTGATGAAAAATTATGACTAATTCACCAGCTATCTTAATCTGTTAAGCTGTTTTTGTAAAAGTGAGTGTTTTTTAGACTGAAAAAGCCCCTTTTCATCTGCTGACACTCGACTATTTTAAATCCACAAAACAAATGACATGTAAGCACCATGAATATGTGTGTAGATGTTCTGTGCTGTAGACTTTGAGTGGCTTCGGATAATTGATGTGGAATGAAAAGTGTGAGTGTACACAATAGTATATAAATGTATAAAAATAATAGTTTTTAATTAATGCTACAATACAATCAACAGCTAATACACTTACCACCCACACCAATACACCCTTAATTCAACTCTGCATACATATTTAATTTGCATGCCATCGTCTGCTCGCGCGCACACATTTTCACACTTTCACTGGTTTGCCCACACACACACCTCTCCCATGCTGTGAAGTTGTAAAGTCAGTTCCCGCAGATCCTCTTCACTGGCTAGAGGGTTGATTTGTTCTTGTACATCCACAACAAACTGTTGCCATGACATCAGCTGGTTTGGACCATTAAATTTCCTCCAGGAAGGCAGAGTGGACAACAGCTTCTCTGCCAACTGAGTCATAGGCCTGCAGGTCTGTGAAACAGAGAGAAAACACATAAGAGAGATCCTTCAAATGACAAAAAAACAATAATACATCTGAACTAGATTTTACAATAATTCATCGAAACTAGATTTTTGCATTTACTGAGGAAAATATGGTTGGGTAGTTTTCAGAGTTGCTAGGTTGTTAACTGGTTGCTATGTAGATGATTTGGTGTTCTGGGCGGTTGCTATGTGTTTATCTGCGGGGCCACCCCCAAGTCTCTGTGTATGTCCCTAGATATGGGACTATGGGGTTTTTTCAACTATATTATTGTCTGCCAGGAAAAGATCTCAAAGGCTTAGAAAAGAAATCTTTCTCCAACAAGCTGCAAGATTTGATTTGGTAGCTATTAGCATACACACAATTGTTTAACAACTCAAATGCATTAAATTATAAAAATAGATTAATAAAGATTATAGTAAATAGTTCCAAACATAACATTGTTTCTTTATAATTATAAGAAACAATGGCATGCAATGAGATTGCCGCTGCAGGTATGTGTGGGAGTGGGCGAGAGAGACAGAGAAAAGGAGAGAGAGAGAGAGAGAGAGAGAGAAAGAGACAGCAGGAGAAGAAACAAGGTATTATTAAGCAGAATGTATCAGCAAGGGTTCTCTGTGAATACTGTGATGGTTAGACGTGTTAAATGAGGACCAAGGAGCCTCATTATAGTTTAAACACTTGAGTCATATTACGCACATTGTATAAGAAGCAGTTAATAATGAGATGTCAACATCTTGAGAGCTTAAAATGATTTCAGATGAAAAGCTTAAGTTGAAGCAGAGATATGTGGAGAATGATCTTACTGAGATGATGGTGTTCCGGAGCTCTAACAGGAGGTTCCTCAGCAGCTTTATGTCTTTGGAGTTGGATGCTCCTGCATCCATGATAAAGAGCTTGTCAGCAATCAGTAGGTCATTCCCAAACCTGAGAGAAATTCCAATAATGATCAGTTAAAAAGAAACAAACCCCATTCCAATCTGTGTAAATCAAATGAAACATCACAGCAGCAACAGTAACACAAATAACATATCTGTGCTGGTTTTCAGTTATTTAGCACCAATGTTAGTCTGATATTACTTTTATACAAAAGTTTTATAAACAAGAAATTAATATAGAGTAGATTAATTAGACAGTGTCTAAAATGTGTTTTTTTTGCTATGCAGAAAAAGCAAGACTGCTTGCTGCAAAAAAGCATGGTGATACAGGAATCTCAGTGCCTTAATGCAGTTATAATTAAAACATCAACACCATTAGAACACCATAACTTAACTGTTGTATGGTTATATTTAAGTTACAATCTCAACAGGTTACAATCTCAAAGTACAAGTTTTAATTCATTTGATCACCTGTTTCTGACTTCTCTAAGCATAGATTTCTCCTTGTCATAGCTGAATTCTCCCCCAAATGATCGGGGCAGATTTACGATGTCAGCATGTGTGGCCACCAGCACCACACGCAGTGGATTCCTGATCTTCCCTCCAAAGGCTGCAGACAGATCAGACAATAATTTTAATCTTTAATCTATAACCTTAATGCATAACTTCATTTTACATCCTATAATTAACTGAGGACCAAAGGATCTGAGGTTCTAGATCTAGCTTTGGATAGTGAAACTATGGGCATTATCGACAACCTTATGGTTGTGCAACTACAGTACTTACACAAATTCCTGAACCATCACTACACTGACAGCAAAGGCAAACCAGGCAGAAAATTACCAGAGAGAGTTTGAGAGAGACAGTTAAGTGAAAAACTCCTAACAGTATAAATGAAAGCATTTAGAATGAATCACAATCAACAGGAAAACAGTGATACTGGGAAAACAACCTTGCTTGCATAAACTCATTTCTTTCATAAGAAACTGTTGGAATTTTAGCACAATTTATTAAATAAAAACAGTTTAAAACTGAACAAATTTAATCATGCCAGCTGACCCAAAAGTTACGTTCAATCTTCAGTCAACTCAGCTCACACAGTTCACGGTCCATGTGCCTCACTAAACAGGCAGCACAGAATTAGTTCACATTACTTCACACAACGTGTTACTGTTCCAATTTGGTTAGAACACAATTGGAACAGACTGCAAGTGGAACAGACTGCAGGGTTTTCTAGTTGTGTTTGTATAAGTTGGACTGGTTAAGAGACTAGATTGCAAAATGAATTGCTGTAGACTGTGGGCCAAGATTGTTTAATTATAAAAGAAAACACAACACCAACAACAACACACTGACTTCTTAAAGCCACATTTTGTCTATTAAATGCTTCTCATTGGACACAATAACATAAAGGTCCCAAATAACTTAAATTGAAAGGTCTCACATCTACATCCCAACATATACTGTTGTGTGCAATTAATCACAATCATTTTCCATACCTTGTAATCATAAATTTACATTTATTAATTGATTGGCAGCCATGCTTTCAGAGTGTTATTGCACTATAGCACAGGGTTAAAGAAATAACATGTGGCATAGTTAATTATTGGTTTTTTGTAATTTACTAATCATTAGAGTTGTTAGTAAAGACTGTTTTGTGTCATTATGGTAATGAAGCTGAAACAGTATGACTAAAAGGCTGCAGGGACTAATGAATAAAACTGAGAAAATAAAAACACAATAAATAAACAAGGAAATCATGATAACAGTGTTGGTATACGGCATAATAACCAAGTATTATACATGCATTGTAATATAGAAAAACAACAAAAAAATGCTTCTTCCAAGACCTCAATCATTTTACTGCCTCAGCTGATCCCTGTAATTACTATAATGGAAAGCCCTTCAGAGGAAAAAAATTGTGTCATGAGTAGTCTCAGGAGACACACACACATACCTATGTTGTCCTCTGGCAGTGTGAGAGCCTTGAGGCAGCTGAGCCAGAATGTGACCTGGTTGAGCTGAGTCTCATACGGCTCCTCTAGGCTGAATAGAACCAGGTGAATTGCTGTGGTGTCATTTGCCGCAAAGTAATCATATGAGCAGTAGTAGACCGGATTACCAGAGAACTCCCATATACTGAAGTCACCAACACCTAAAGGAGTGCACGTATGCGCACACACACGCACACACACACGCAAAGTAGTATTAAGTAAATATACAGTGGCCCCAAAACCTGCCAAACCTAAACACACATTGTTAAAAAAACTGCCTGCCAGGTTTAAATCCTAAAACACAATAGATATACAATAAAAAAGCCAAATGATTCTGCAACAATGTAATGCATGTGGATAATATGATGAACTGCATATCTGTGGTTAATCTGTTAGGACACCTGCATGAAAGGAACTGACTCAACCACTAAAAATAGCCTTGAAACTAAAGGCTGGTTAAATGCAACTGAAAAACAGATCAGAAGAGTGATGTTCTTTAAATATGGCATTATTAAGCTGAAAGAGAAGCGTGTATATAATAACATGACCCTCACCGTTGACGTTGGCGTTCTGGATGTCGATGGCTTTGGTGGCGGTGTCATCAGTTGTGGAGAGAGCGCTGTGTACAGGACTAAAGACCTCCAGCACTCCTTTAGTCAAACTGGGCTCAAACATCATACTGCGACTACGCACACTAACATTCTCACAGCCTGGGTACAGGTTAGAGATACTGACAGACACTGCACAAACACACAATTACACAAACAACATACACAAAGAGAGGGAAAACAAAACTCTTTATGACTGTTTAATGTTTATATCAGTAAACACAATTTTTTAAACTAAAAATAATTTGTCAACAATAAAATGTTAATTTAGAAAAAAATTAAATATGCAGTAACCCACCAGCTGGGGGAGCTCTATGCCAAAGGCTTGAATTTAACATTTAATTCTACCACAAAAATCCAGTCATTTTCTGCTTATTTGTCTTGTCACATAAAATATACACAAGCTTTTCATACTGAATAAAAAACCCTTTAACATTTTATTACCTCAACGTAAATGTAAAAATTAAATTTCACAGAAACGCTCAGGGGTGCTATTAGCAATAGAGGTGTGATGTTCATTTGGAGAAACTCTGTGTCTAATTAATTTTTTATATCTTGCAAATATTTTAGTCACACTGCGCATTAATATGTCTTGCACAATCAAAGGCTTACACATTTTTGAACTTTTACTCTGTATAGAAACAGAAACTTTTTGACTACCTCAAATTGGCTGCTATAATATTTATAAGAAAAAAAATGAGCTTCACAGATAACACACTACAATGATGCGATTCCATGCGATTTTATATTAGTAGATAAGTCAAAGTCTGCTTTATTGTCAAATCTGCCATATGTACAGTACATACATACAGAGAATTGAAATTCCGTTACTCTCAGACCTCAGATACATACAGGTAGACAAGATAGACAAGATTAAGCAACAATAGTAACAGTAACTTAATAACTTAGCAGTAACTTGTACCTGAAGGTTTGGAAGTGACAGGTGAGGCCGGGTGTCGGACAGGGTTGGTCAACCTGTTCCTCCTCCTCCTGAAGAAACTACGCAAGATCCCGCACTTTAAAGACTCCACCAAAGTGCTCTTCCCAGCCCCTGAGTGACCAAACAGTTTGAGTTTGATGCGATGTTGGAGGGACTGTGTAGGCCGCAGCTGCTGGATGTAAATGGTCTTGTGGTTGTCCTGCCAGACCAATCACAAAGGGCATGTAAATTAACACAATCCAATTACATTACAGTGTGACATATGGACCGATGACACAATGGTAATGTGAGTGAGAATGTGTAGTGAATCCAAATGAACATAATTTACAGGCTCTTAATAGCTAGAAACCGTAAGAATTTGAGTCAATTACGCATAATTGTTTTTCAACGCAAACAAAACAAATGATGTTGCTGAATGATATAAATTAAATGTATTTTACCTTCAAAATTTTACACCTTATTTCAATCTATTTCATATAATTTATTCTAAACTGTGTTTAAAAGAAACTGCATGCTTCAAGCATTAAATACTAGTACTAAGTACTATGGCAGTTCTATAATATACTGGTAATATAATGATATTGATTGATTACATATTGTACCGTTGCATTTACATGTTAATATAGATAACACCATAGAACTACCATGCTTAAACAAACCTTTGAAATACCATAATACTGTCGGCACCTATTTTAGAGCTACACACATGCAACGTGGCACAATCACACCAAAACATCACATTTGGTCCATACTCAGGTTCAAAGTTAAACAACAGCTTATTAAATTCAGTTATTTGCACGCAAAAGCCATTGCAAATTTGCTGTTGCGAAGTTGATGATATTGACGTCCCGTGTTTTAAATTTGAATATGTACTAGGACTACATACAAGGTTTAGCATGAGTATTGATTACCAGTAAGTAACACTTTTACACTTGTCCAAAAATGTAACCTTTGCATTTTACCGAAAATACAGCATATATTGAACAGAATGGTAAGAAATAAATGACAAATTTACGGGGTGAATTATTCCTTTAACAAAGCATTTATTTAATGCTAATGAATGTGTCTTGAGTCTCAGTGAGATGAATAATAAACAAAGACTCGCACCCTTTTCAGCTTGGCCAGCAGCGTTGCGATGTGCTCCTGCTGTTCAGCATTTGCGAGCTCTTCTGCCGTCTTTCCATCCTGCAGCAGAGACAGAGAGAGAGGGAGAGAAAGAGAGAGAATGACAGTGATGGATATAGTGCAGCGACAGAACATCACAGGCAGTGCAGGAACAGTCAGACGTCCAGCGACGCAGATGAATGAGTAAAGCTGGACAAACAAGTCCATCTGCCTTTGATCTGCTTAATATTACCTGTCCATCCTACACCATTTAAAGCTCTGATAGAGAGATACAGATAGAGTGAGTCTAGGATTGGGGTGTGTGTGTGTGTGTGGAGGGGGGAGGCTGTCAAAGATAAAGTGAGAAGCAAGCAAGGGAAAGTGAGAAAGAAGGAATTTCACCTTACAGCCTGACAGCGTTGACTCATATATTACAAAAGCTGCCTGAGACAAACAGCTTATATAGTGAAGAGTCTAGCTGAAATTAAATATGCTGTGTACAGTGTAAGAACAATCATGTTTTTGAGATGAACACACATGACGTCCACCACAACTTGTAATTACAGGTGGAAAATTCAACTTTGTTTTTGAGTTGGTGTGTATCTGACTGTTCAGTGGCCCTGAAACAGCAACCTTGGAGCTATAAAATTTTCCTTTTGTTTTGTCTTGAAATGTCTTGAAAATGAAAATGCCTAACCTGTTCTTTTAAATAAAAATGTAGCAATGAAATAAATAAAATCCCCAGCAGGGGGAATGAGTACAGGCAAGTCAACATTCTGATATCCACAGACACCCAAGGTCACATGTAAAAATAGTTTAAAAACATCAAGACTCAAGACAGAACTAGAAAAAAAGACCTTGAGTCAAAGGTGGTACTCTGTAAATAAACCTCAGGGTTTCAGTTAGAGCTTGTTTGCCCGTTTATCTAAAATCGGTCACAGCCCTTGACTTAAAACCATTAATGATTCAGCACATCAGGACACATACACAATTCAACCACATGCACAAAAACACAAGCTCACACCTCACACCTGGGGCCACCAGCACTTGTGCAAACCACAGAGTTAGAACCAGCTGTGTTCCTCAAACCAACAGGGACAAATTAACCAGACTCCATCTGACAGAGAGCCCACAAACACCTCCACACACGCATATGCAAATGAGAGCCACAGAAAATGTGGTAAATGCTGCAGAGGTGTTAAAACACAGATGAAAAGAGAGCTATGCCACACTGTAATTACTTTTATCTAATGCGGCTTGATTAAATACAGAACATTACTGCCAATTAAAGTTCAGAAGATAACTCTGCAGATTACGTCCATACAAAACAGCCTATTTTCTGTTTCCAAGCTCTTTTGGTTT
>JBAJNP010005252.1:4017-29767 GCA_036877545.1 Yasuhikotakia modesta
AGAGAGAAAGGACAGGACATCTCTCTTTCCTGAACGCTCAGTAAAAAGGCAAGGTGATCGCTGGGTCGCGAGCGAGAAAGAGGGAAATGGCTGCGGGCCGGGCGTCCAGCAGATAACATGAGAACCTGCTATCTGCTCTCAACACATTTCTGGGTGAGGAAAAATCCAATGCTATAGCGTTCACAAGAAAGACTCTCTCTCTCTCTGTTTATAATGATGGGCAGCCCATTGTTTATCCACATACAATAGACACACCGTGTATCAGAGTCAGGATAAATACTTTAACAATGTAATTTCTGCCTTTTATGGCGATTCGTTTGCAAAAGGGTACGTCGAAATCGTTTTTACAATCGTTCAACAAAATACCCTATAAACATCGGCAGTAAACATCCTCATACAGAGACATTAATGTGATCAACACTAAATTAAAATGCATTTTTAACGTTCACAAAGGCAATAAATATCCGAGTTTAAAAAATACGGCCCTACAAAAAGCCCAACAACATCACAATAACCCACAGACGTCAGAATGGCTGAGAGACAGTGTTAAACTGGGCACTGAAACAAACTCTGGACAAACAGTGAGCTGTGTTTGCCTCTGCAGTCGGTCAGTCTCTCAAATCTTGTTTACAGGCAAATGTCAACAGTGCTCATTTCAAATGTCACTCGCGTTCAGTATTAACATTTAATCAGCGTTTAGGTTTATTTAAGCACTAAAGAGGAAAAACTCATTTTCCCTGAATTACATGAAGAAATTATGGATTATTATTGCAGCCGAGTGAGGAACTTTAGGGAACTCATTAGTGTAAAGGAACTAATTAAAATAAAATTTACATAAATTAGGACAGAAATAGATGCAGATTTATTACATTATTTAATGATAAACTTCTAAGCAACCCATGAAAACCACATTTGTGGCCGGTGTGATAGTTAACCTACGTCTGATAACTTAACATCATAGTAAGTTAACATCAAGTTCACAGTTAATTCTTGACAAATCTGAATTATGACCAAAACCTAATGCAACACATTCTGTTGTGTTTTGTTATTGATACAACATTGTACAATTATTCTCCTGCTTATTTTAACACGTTTCATTATTGCTTCTCGTTTCATTTCTGTTTCACTGAGAGAACGATGGAAGCTATTAGAAAACAAGAAATCTCGAAACTGCTGATTTATGTCATTAAGATGATCAACATGGGAAAATTGGTGGAAAACAAACTGCGAGATCTTCAGCGGCGTAATTCTGCAGTTCTGTACAAATATAAGTTTCCTGCAGTTACGTCTGTTTGGGGAGCTGCTCTAACGGAGTCAAATGAGGCTGTAAGTCATTTGTAAGGCAATCGGTTCCTAATTAATGAGCAAAACTCTGTTCACTGACATTTATGCTTGTGTGAAATAACTTTCTGACTTCCAACAAGAGTTCAGCCGTTTGCTGTTCCATTAAACTCCCCAGTCACACCTCAGAAACCAGCTCTGTCACATCCGAACCTCACATCAACAGTCACGGGCGTCACGACTCGACCAGCTGTCAGGACAACACCACAGGTTCTGTTAAAACTGTCTGCTGTTATGAGTCAATGATGGTTCAATGTACATACGTTTGCTGGATTCACTTGTACAGTCATTCCCAGCCTATAATACTATAAAATAACATTTTTAACATTTAATATTTACAGTACTTGTAATGAAAACATTAGAGAAACGTTCTAAAACTGTTAGCTGGGTTGCACATAATCCTAAACACATTTACAGTATATACCTGTACATACTGTAAATCAATCTGTAGACGCTCCAGTTCCCATCCAGTGGAGTCAGATCAGTGAGTGGTGAATGAGGTCAGGGAGACATGCTGTCAGAGAGTCTGGGTTTAGCTTCTGAAACAGAAACAAATGAATAAATAAACATTTAGCAGTAAAACTGCTGCTGCATCAACCTGTTTATCAGCTGTCGGTCTCTGAAGTTCCTCAGCCAGTCTGAGGTGAAAAGGAACAAAACTTTTTTTATGTAACAAAGACAAACTTTTGGTGGAGTTTGAAACCGCTGGAAAATCTCATGCTTGGCATTTGTCTGATGTCTGTAGCACACGCGGCACGTTCTCACGTTCCCCTGAGAATTCATTTGGTCTTCTTGTCTTTTAGAAGAGCTCTCCCACACTGAGGGTGGAGAACAATGACCTGCTATTCTGAGCCCAGAATGTCGTATCAGATGGTTGTAAAAGCCATTATTGATGATAACAGAAAGGATTTAGATGTTGGAGATAAACCCTCTGGTTGTATGAAGACACTCACAAATAACACATCCACACAGTTTCTCTCCTCCTACCATCATTTATTTTGTCATCTATTTATAAACAAACACCCAGCAGCAAACTGGCAACGTTCTCAGAATGTTGGCTTCTCAAAAAAAGAAGGTTTTATAAAGGTTACAGAAATAAACATGAGACCCTCTGTGAGACGCTCTGAATCGGGTCTTGTATCCTGCCCAAGATCTGCTTTGCTATTTCTCACAATTTCTAAGCTTCCCAACAATGAATATATATCAGAGCTCCAGTGAATTAATCTGCACTGCAAAATAATAACGAAGAAAAATGCAATGAATGCAAGACACCTGCTCACCTGATTAGATGCATTATTAGTAACTGTATATGTTGTACAAGAAAAGACAGTTTAGCAAACATCATTGTTCATTTGTTTGATTAGTATGATGCTGTAAATAAACGTTGTTTACCGTCACAGTCGGAGAACTGTAACCCCACACACTCCAACAAACACGTCTGCATTCAGCAAACAACAGCACATATGAATAAAAACAGAAAATGCTTTTTAAATGTGAAATTGGATTCATGCGTTTGCCTTTCAGACAGTCATCTCAGCGAGATCAACACGTCATCGTGGGAGTAGATGCTTTTGGCAAAGGATTACACACAGCCTGCAGTACCAAACACACAAACACACAAACGCACAAACGCACAAACACACAAACACACAGAAGCTTGTGTCATCATATTTCTGCTCTCCAGTTACAGGTGAAACTGGGTCCTCCCACGACCGGTTCAGGGCTGATAACATCAGATGTGATTATACTATCACAGGCCAGAGACTGAGTCCAGCACTGAAGGACTGAGAAAAGTTATTTTTCCTGAAAGCTGTGATGAGGTTTATTCTGATATGGGGCCATAGCTGTCAGTCAACATGTTATGCCATAACAGCCAACAGGGAACATTATTAAAACGTTGGCTAACATTCTCTGTAAGTTGTCTTGTAGTTGAAAAAATGGTCATAACAATATATATCATATATATGAAAAATGTTATTCTTATGGAACATTTAAAAAACATTACATAAAAAATGTCAAGCAATAATATGGCATCTAATAAACTGGATGTTTTGATTCTTTCCAGAACTTTTAAAAGAACACATTTTACCTGGAAATGCTAATAAAACGTTTTTACAACCAAAAATCTGTTAGCTGGGAAGACAAAGGCATTTCTTTCAACTTTCAAAAACTGTGTTTCTGCTGCTTTAATTTACCATGTTTTACAATATTCATATCCACACTGTTACTGTTTACACTTCAGTTCTACAGAGATTCAATGATTAGACAGTTCAAATATATTGTCGGTTTTCTAGAGCGTGTAAAACAGAACAACTGCGGGTGTAAACAAGTCTGTCAGTGATACAGCGGCGTGCCGTTTCCAGCCGCTCGGTATGTTGATTTATTTATAGGTCTGGGCGTGGACCGGCACCGGGCCACCGCAGAAATCTCCAGCACCACTGACTGAGGAGCAGGGAGGCGAGGCATTAATGATGCATGGGGACCAGTGCGTTCAGTTTAAGGTTCTCCATGTTCTGTGCAGACCCACTGAAATATGCATGAGTTCCACTGCAAGCGCAGGCTGCAGCGCGCCGGGTTACTTTCCACCCGACGGCAGCGCTTGACGCGTGTTGAAGCGGAGCAACCGCGAGCCGTTCTGAAGGATGTTCGAGTCGTAAGTTTTTTGCATGTGTTTGTTCCTCATGTAGAGTCTGACGGTTTGTTTTTGTCATAAACTACATTTAGTAGAGAAGAGTCGATACTATACATAATGTATAAACCTTTTTAATTCAGATATGTAAATAAACCACCGTTAACTCATAATCCAGTTAACTGGGGTTTTAAACAATATTTTCAGGACATACTGTACAGTTAATGTTTTTTACATTTCCGACTGCTTTGTGTTTGGTTCAAATTAGTCCAAGTAACACTAAATAATTTAAAAAGTTGTCAATATTTTATTATTTAAAATTTTGGCTGCCAACAAAGTAAAATATAAACATTACTTTTTTCTGGAGCGCTTTGTTAGGCTGGATTATTAGTTATAATGAGCTGTTTATTCACAGACAGAGTTGTTTGGTAAAACAGAAAAGCCACAAATCTGTCCAACTTAACTAAAGGCAAACATCCAACAATAACATCACGTGTTACGCAGCCCCAACAAGCGTTCAGGCAAACAGAGACACTCATTACTTGGCACAAATATTTGAATGACCTTCAAAGTTTTGTGCCATGTTGCTATTTTTGCCACACAGGTCTAACAGCGACCTCAGACACGTCCGAATTCGGTATCACTTTGTGGCGCGCAATGCCAATGAGCTCACCGTGCCGCAGGGGGAGGTTCTGGAGGTACGGAGGAGCCTCTGTGAGGAGGTGCAGGAGATTGGGAGGAACAGGTCGAGGTTCACAGTGTGGGAGGCAGCAGGAGGTCAAAACAAGGCCGCGTGTTCTCATGCGGAGAGCTGAAGACTCCAACATAAATACCTTGAAAAATAACAAAAGAAAATTTTAGACAGAAATAATAGAATGTATTTTACAGCCTGACTGAATGAAATATAATAATATGTATAGACCAGCACAGCCATATTGACAACAACATATAAAACATGTTTCTGTATTGTGTTAGCAACACAAAGTTGTGGGTTTGAATCTCAGGGAACACACATACTTACTGATTCTTGATTCAAGATCTGTCAACTTCTGAATTGGCTAATGTGCGCTAAATGTTGTCTCAAAGTTTTCGAAACATTCTTGCATGTTAGAACATAAAACAACGTTATTAGTGGAACATTTGAAAAAAGTTGCAGAATTTAAATGTTAAATGTTTGAATAATGTTCAAACCAAACCTTCTGAGCCAGTACAACACAACATATGTGACTGATTTTAAATGCTATACATAAACAGGAAGTTGGCACACACACATTGTGGGCAAAACAGTTTTATTTAGCATTTACATAAGTTAAAATAATTCATGGATGCTTTTAGCCCTGAAAGAATTTTAAGCATGTTACATAAGCATATCTGAGAAGTACCACGAAATGAAAGCATCTCTTTAGTACTTAGTTGCTGCAATGCATTCTGGGATTGCCTTGCCCATAAAGCGCGGTATCTTCAGAAACAGTCTGTGTGTGTTTCTGGCCTCTAGGTCTTGGAAAACAATAAACAGTGGTGGCTGTTGAGGAACCGCAGCGGTCAGTCAGGCTACGTCCCTTGTAACGTCCTGGAAGAGGTCAAACCAGGGCAGCCGCAGTACAACCGTGCGGCGCTCTTTAACAACCCGGTTAGCTCACGCTAAAACCACCTCACTGTCAAGCTCTCACCCACCAGCCCACTTTATTATGTGCATTTTACAAACATCTCTCAGCCTGCGAGACAGGCACAAACTCTTTATTTTTCTCTCCCTTTTGGTGTTTTTTGTTCTCTATAGGCTGTAAATCCTTACAAAGGTCCCCCAACTGCCCCGGTAAACCAAGGAGCGGTTCTGGAGATGAATCAGTCCTCCAGGGACAAAGACAGTATGTTCCTTTTATCTGCCGTGTGTGTTTGCGCTGAGATGGAGAGCGGGAAGAAAAATGCTCTTATGTACATAGACTGCAGATTTTGACTTGAGCTCATTGTGTCTGTCTTGGGAAATCGTTCTCTCTGTCCTGTTTCTCCATCTCTCCGTCGTATCTCTCTCTCTCTCTCTAGATCGCAGTCAGCAGAGGGAGATGAACGATGAGCTGTTGAAGAGGATAACAGACAGTAAGGCTCAGCCCCCGGCCCGTAACTTCCGGGTGGAGCGCTCATGCACATCCGTGCCCATCACGCAGAACTCGCAGCCCTTTGAGGTCCACGCTTGGCTCAATGCCAAAGGTTTCTCCAGGCCGTGAGTAAAGCGTTGGGTCGACGGATATACAACACGTAACATGAACCTTCATATCATGTGTGCAGTCAGGTGGATAAACATTTGGGTCGGTAACCAAAAGTACCTTGGAAGTACCACAAAAACAAACATTAGTTGATGTGGTACTTTTAAAAATACAATGATACAATTATTTTGCCAGCTTGGTTTAAAAAAACTCACTAACGTTTGAGGTGTTAAAGCTATGCGTTATGCTTTTGTGGTACAATAAAAACATCTCAAAAGATCAAAGAAAGTTTCTCTCCTCACCACATGAGGCATCTGTGTAAAATGAGAGTTTATGTATGTTTCAGGGTGGTGGAGTGTTTGGGAATTCTGAATGGAGCTCAGCTCTTCTCTCTCAGCAAGGATGAACTGAGGGCCGTGTGTGGAGACGAGGGGTCCCGGGTCTTCAGTCAGCTCACTGTGCAGAAAGCTCAGCTGGAGGTGAGTCAAAGAGCAGATCTTACGTCTGAGCTGTACGTTCATCTGTGTGAGGCAGCAGAAGAACTCCAGAAGAGAACAAAGTTAACGTTTCTCTTTATCTCAGAGGAACCAAGGAGACTCTGAGCTGCAGGAGATCATGAGGAGACGGCAGCAGGAGATGCAGGACTCAAGCTGGGAATGATTTCAGTTAATCAGCCCTTCATTTATAATCACATCATCACATGTTCTTCAGAACTTCTGCTCACCCTCAGCTCAGAACTCCAGTCATTAGTAGTTCTGCCTATTTCCTTCATGACCTGAAGAACATAAACGCACTGAGACCGAGTCCATAATCTCATTTCTATAACAGCTCAAATATCCCGGCTAACAACTTTAGCTACGTTTTCCTAACATTTCCATTAAGTAACAAAAACATTTTAAATCAAACGTATACAAAACATTCAACTAACAACTTAAGAATAACGTTTTTATGTGATATACAACACCAAAAACATTTTACTAAAGTTTACTGCAAGAATGTTTTTGATAACTTTAAGAGGACTTCAGGAAAACGTTAGCAAGCGTTCTGTGAATGTTTCTTGTTAGCCGAGTACAATAACATTTGAAACATGTCAAGTCAATCCTGCATTAAAACAAACAGATATTTCATATAATGTTTCTCTGTAATGAAGGTAAATGAATATTTAATGTTAGCTTTAAAGAATGTGTCTTTCACGTGTCTGTTCATGTTTCACACCTCATTATGCAAATCAGATCATGTTTATTCATGATCATGTTTATGTCAGATTTCATCATCAATAATAGCAGAAACTAAATGATTACAGCTCCCCATGTACAATAATCATTATATTTTAATAGCGTCTCTTTGCTCAGCCTCAGTGTGAGGAAAACTGGTGTAACCTGACAGCTTTAGGACCCAGCAGAAGTTTGCAACTAATACACGATCATTCTAATACTGTCAACACTTTAACAATTTATTACAGCCACCGGCAAACGTCACATCACTTAATTAATATTTATGCGCCAGATATACAAACACATCCTAACATATTCAACACAGATCATACTGTCCTGTTTAAATCTAAACTAAAATAAAACGGGTTGCTCTTGTGTGTAATTGACAGCGTGTTGGTTTACATACAACAGGTTCCTGCAGCTCTAATGCTGTCGTCTATAAACCCTTTCAGAGCACACGGCTGCATCTCTAACACACTCCCTGACTGACAGCTTTGCTACTTACCCTCACAGGGGCACATGAGGGGTTCAGTTTGTCTTGTTGCTTTTTTCTGGCATAGATTGTGAACGCATCAGTGAGTGTTGCGTTCAGGGCGAGTGAGAAAGACCCCCAACTCTCTCTTCCTATGCACTGTCAAAAACACTTTACAACCCTGAGAGAGAGAGAGAGAAAGAGGGAGAGAGTGAGAGAGGAGGGAGAGAGAGATGAAGAGAGAGAGACCAGGCTGTGTATCTTCACCATGATTCGTGGCACGAGTCAATCCCTAATGATGGAATTTACAGAGAGGAACATCAAAAGGAAGATCCGGCAGATTTGCGGTGCGGTGGGAATGCTGTAAATCCGATCCGAAAAATTTACCATCTTGAAAACCATTTTCTGTATCTTTGTTTAAAGATGGATTGTTGGTGATGTGAAATATTTTTAAATACACAAAATATGCAAATATGGCAGAACTCTAAACCTGAACTCTAACCTAAAATAATTCACTTTTATCTCAAACAGGTCAAAATAAATCAATACACAACATACAGGGACGTACAGTAATCCTAATCTGTACATGATGTCTAATGCAGATGCATCGCTGCCACAAATCTACCCATACGTGTGATTCTCACCATAAACACACAGAAACAGCCTGACAGTGACATCAGTTTGTTAGGAGGCAGTTATAAATAACTGGAAAATGTGAAAGGAATTGTCATGATTAATTTGGCATTTTACTCTGCTGGAGCAAACTGGCATAACTTGGACAGATCTGGCATTCGGATGGGGGATGTTAGTGTGTGTGTGAAAGGCAGGAAAGTGTTTTATTTTCCCGGCAGACGTCTACATACGCTGTGTGACTCAGAGCCGTGCTGTCAGAGCGGCGGGAGACGGACGAATCCAAACTTCATCTCCATTCACTCGCGTCAGCACCTGGTGGGCAGTCACTTAAAATAGAAGACAATAACATGCATGGAGGCCCCTCTGAAATGGTTGTAAAAGCTTGTCTGATGCCTGCAGATAAAAGATCCTCTCTGAGACGTTTAAACTCCACGAGAAACTGAGAGATGATTCAATGTGAAACTGAAAAATGGTGGCCGTGGCTTATTTTTCCACTGGGAGATCATTGGCTCTGGAAAAATAGACCATTTGAAGCTCACAGCATTCTGCTGCTGGAGGGGAGTGGCTAACAGATATGACTCCGCCCAGATCCAAGTGACATCATCAGAAAAAGTTTACAATCTACAATTTCAGATTTTAATATTAAACAATATATTCTGACTTCATGGTGACTCTTAATGTAAATTCTTAAACTAAAGTTGTTTCTGAAACATTTTAAACATTTCTGATTTAAAAAGGATGAAGCAATAATGTCTATAAAACTGGCCATTTTCCTTGTAAATTAAAAATAACATTTTGTTTTTAAATAACGTGCAAATGTTAGGAAAACATTCTTACAACCTAAAACAGAAAACACATAAAGCTTCTCCCTAAACCCACAGCAGTAACTTTAATTCCCTGGATTTGTACATGTAGCAGATCAGTGTGTGTTCAACACTTACACAAACTCATCAAACTCTCACTAATTCTTATCCAACCATGACAGGAAGTGAACACATTTAAAACGACTCCACTGTTAGTCTTGCATGATTTAGACTCTGGATCTGAGAGGAACCGCGTTATAATCCAGCCATTCCTCAAACGCTTCCCCACCTCACCGACACATTCGTGATTTACACTCTAACTGTGACCCTCTCTTTGCCCTCACTAGCATTAATAGTTCAGATTAAATCAAATGTCTTTCCACACTTAGGTAATTGAATTAAATCTCTGTGTTCCGCCTGCCGTCTGAAGACATTCATTTTCATTCCTCCATTTGCAAATCACTCCAGATTTGTGTCTCTCCATTTTAATCAGATACAGAGAAGAATCGACCCCTTTCCCAAACAACATTTGACGGGGTCTCACCGCTCGCCCGGCACAATCGATTTACAGTGTGGAAAACTGCTTTTTTTTAACAAATCCACAGAGAAACTAACCATGAACAGTTAATGGGTATATAGTCCATGTGTGTGTGTCACACGCCGACAGCAAAGACTGAACAATACGGCTTGATGGCCGTTTAGCTCAAAGCTAATAGTATAAGGGTGGCTGTTTAATGCTCAGAACAGAGAGAGATTAAGTTCATGAAACAATCACATCATTTCTGCCTTAAGACAACAGAGCCCAATTTAAAAAACCCACCAGCAAAATTCAGTTTTAGGAGATACTAAGAAACTGGTGGCGTTTTAACACAGTGGTGGTTTACAAATAAAGTGCATCGGTTCTGACCTGAGCTGGTGAAAACATTATAAATCATGTGGCTTTTAATGAAATAGTTAACTAAATTTATGCCTGTTACCTTTTAAATAATGTTTCACTATTGTAAACCAATCACACAGTCAACACCATCACATCTAACTTATAATGTTATGTAACTTTAACGTGACCGCAAGAATATGTGGGAATTGTGGGAATTTCTGGCTGATCTGAGACACTTCCTGTGATAACAGCTCTGAGATGCGTCTCTGCTGCTGAGATGAGTAACACAGATCTGAACAGAGGAAGAGGAAGAGCTGTACTGAGTGGCTGTTGTGGTTCTCTGACAGACAGGCCTGATACCTCCAGTGTCCCAGACACAAATCCTGCTTATCTGCAAGAGGAACCCGGCCCTCCAATCCCACGACCTCCAGCAGCTAAACTCAACCAACCAACAGCTACAAAAAGACAAGAGTCACATCACAGCTGGTAAACACTCTGATACAGACCAATGAGAAGCACAATAGCGTTACAACCTAAACGTTTCCATTAGGTTACAAAAAACATCCAGCTTTTGGACGTTGTATTACTCTTATAGTTTGATTCTAAGAACATTATTCAAACTGTAATGTTCTTAAAATGTTACACCAACAACGTAAGATTAACATTTTTGATGTACACATTAAAATGTTCTACCAACATTATTGCAAGAACATTTCTGATAAATTCAAATGAACTTTGAGAGTTAGCCGGGTTCTGAGACGGGTTCCTGTCAGCTGGGTTTGGATCTCAGTTGATTCTAAAGTGACAAATTTCTCTGGATTTAATTTTCATTCAGCTGCTCATGAAACAGATGAAGGTGGACATGAGCATCAGCAGCGCTCTGTAAAACATGTAAAACACGTGATGTAAATATACTGCATCTTCACCATCCATCATAGAAGATCTCACGAGCTTACAGTCAGTGTTGGTCAGTCTAAACTCTTCCTCGTCTCTGAGGGTTAGTGGAGATGAAATCTGGTTTAGTTCATCATCTGCAGATGGCTGATAGTGAGTCTCTGGCCAAACAGGACGCTGTAGATTTAAAGAGCTCAGAAGAAACATCCCTGAGAGGGACAGCCTGCCAGACTGCTGAGTGTTGAG
Source organism: Yasuhikotakia modesta (assembly GCA_036877545.1). Lineage (NCBI taxonomy): Eukaryota > Metazoa > Chordata > Actinopteri > Cypriniformes > Botiidae > Yasuhikotakia > Yasuhikotakia modesta. The sequence continues at coordinate 15,328 of JBAJNP010005252.1, forward strand.
CCGAGCTCTTACCCGTCACAACTTGGCACACAAGCATCTTGTGTTTTGTCACAGTAACATAATCTAATTGTGTAAATATCACACCTTGCTGACAGCGCGGTTCATCTCACGCTCGTGTTATTTTGAAAACTGACTTAATTTCCTCCTCACGCGTTTTTATGTTGCTTCAGTGCCTTGAATCTGAAACGGACTCTTGTAAACTGTATCTACGAATACATGAGATAACACTAATGGGACACAACATGACGGATCTGTGAACATGCTCACTGAAGACCCCTTCATTTTAGCTGCTGTGACATAGCAACACCGACTAACAGGGAACGCTAACATTCTCTTAGTTATTTCAATGTTAAACATCCTCCCAGTGACTTTTGTAGAACCTTTATATTGTTATATATCATATAAACATTACTTCATAGTTGTCAGTGGAACGTTTTAAAAACGTTACAGAATTTCTAAAAGTTTGAATAACATTCTTATCACCTAAAAACCAGGATCTAAAAATAAAACAGCTTTTTATATGTTTTTGTTACTTAATGGACACGTAACATTGTTGGCTGGGCTGTTGTCTCTCTGAAACCCTGTCAGGTTATTAAAACACACAGATCAGAAACGATAGACTTTCATCTGAAACACACATCACACTCCCGTCTATCTGAAATTACTGCACCTCCTTAAATCCAAACCATCTTCAATCTGTTCTCAAGACCTGATGGATTATTAAAAACAAACATGCATAAAATATAAAAAGGGTTCTTGGATTTTCACGAGGGCTTTCATGACAAATGCTCCAGTTTCTCCTGAGTGAGGATTATGACAAACTGGTGTCTCATAATTCACACCACCTACTGTAATGATATAAGTGATGACACCACATCTTAAACTATGGAGGGTGGATGAGTCTGTCTGATAAAACTGAGGTAAAATGAAGCAGTTTACAGGATAATAAAGACCCATCTCTTCCACAGACTAAGAAAAGATAAATTCACGTGTGGAGGTTTCGGTATTAGCAAACGGGCCAGACACTGTCCGCTCTAAACCAGTGATAATAAATGACAGTTCAACAATGACCCGCGTCACAACGTTACGTCGTCTGATGCTAATGTGATAGCTGGAACAAATATCAGACTATTTTCTCTGCAGACCCCCTGAATGATAATTACAGAACTGAAAAATGTTTATACAACGTTCCTACAACCATGAAGTAATATTCATACATCTTCAAAAATGACATTCTGAACTTTCAAAATAACATTTTAAATGTGTTTGTTAATTAAAATCTTAGGAAAATGCTTTTAACCTGAAATTGTTAGCTGGGTTGTGGTAAATTCTGGACAATTGGGTGACGTGTCAACACAGAAGAATCAATATACCAGACAACAAGAGCGCTCACACTTCAATAGCAGCGCTGCGCTACTCTACACTGAGAGTCAGTCCATTAAACTCAGATATGACTGCTGCAGGGCCCTTCTGTCATCAAACACTAAACATTAATTGGTTTATCAAAGGTTAATTGCTCAATAGATACTAGACTGCCGAAGTTTAATTGTGCCATTAAACGCTCTCACCAGAACCTCGGGTCGGGTAATGAATTCTGTCGTTTGGTGGCGGTTGGACTGATGACAGTGTTGAGTTCTGACAGTGTCTCATGAACTTGTTTAGAGTTTAGAGGATGTTTAGAGTTTGTTGTGGCGCTAATCTTTAGCATAAGTGAGGAAACTGGATGAGAACTGATGCAGAAAAATGAGAAAATATTTAAAAGCAAAATAAAAGATTATCTGCAATAAGCTAAAATAATTCACTGTAGCATCAACAGTGATTTTTGCATTGATCACAGATTTAACCTCAGCACACATCCTTCAAACGATCCACCTTAAATCGTTGCTTCCGAACAACGATTCTTTTCACATTTAAAGAATCAGGATCCACAGTAAAGGATCTCAGAAGAGATTATATCACACACAGCTCTGGGTTTGTACTGCGCTGCTCTGTGGGCATCAGACAGCAAATGTTAAATGAGTGGCGATGTGAAAAACACTTTCCTGAGACTCTGGCTGCTGGGAAAACAAGACTTTAGCTGAATTAATAATTGCATGATATTTTTATTACAGAACATGCAAGTGGTCAAAACTGGCATCCTAAGGGCTTGTTTCTGTTATGCAGCAAGTCTTGTGTGTCTTCAAATGTTGGATAAAATATTAAACCCACAATGTTAACATAAAAACTGTTGTTGGAAGCTGGAATCTTCATGTCAGCTGTAACTTTCTGAATATCAGTGTTTGTCTGAATGTCTGGTATCTGAATAATTTGGTCTTGATTTTGATAAAACAATCAAGTTTTGATTAAAAAACAGACGTCTCTGCCTGACTAGAGAATGTTTCTCAAAGCTTCTGTCTCCTTTTAAAGAAACACAAAAATTAATTCTGACAAAAGCTACAAAAGAGGCTGCATAACAGAAACGACTCGCAGAACAAAAGCAGAGGAATGTGATTTAGATAAGTTAGTTTGAGACGCTGCAGTGACGTGAGGTAATAAATAATAAAAACACACAGAAGAACAAAGATCCTGTCGTGAGGCGGCAGCTGCGTTTGCTGCAACAGAAACTGCGCTGACAGCGTCGCATTTATCTGCTGCTGATGCTGCAATGTTTCAGCTCTGACCCTCACTGTCGCAGGAGACGCATGTCTCCTCTGAGTGACGGTTCCTGTCAGTCTCCTGTTCAAAGGTTCCTCTCTGTTCCCAGGAGAACCTCTTTCCTCTGCATCTCTTCTACATGTCAGTTTGGTTTAGAGGTTACCACAGCGCTTATTCAGCTAACCTGGAACGTTCTCAGAGCGTTGGTTAATGTTCTCCAACACCAAACACCAGGGCCTAAATGCTCCTCAACACTCACAGCAAAGAACCACAAACTGCAATTCACAGCAACTGTTGGAAATTAACCGTATGTGTCAGAGACTTCAGGAAAACAACATTGATGAAATATAGCTCAACACCTTCCAGTAAGACACCTGAATGATACGTTAAAAATGGTGGTTTTCAAAAGGAAAGACGCAGTCTTAGCTAATCCTAAAATGGCAGACAGATGTTATGCTAGCTGAAGACAGACTCAAACAATTCACAGACAAGTCAAAATAAATGATCTGGAAACACACACACACTTTTCTCATCAATTCTGCTCTTGAAATTCATTCTGACCCCCTCTGTACGACGTCTCGCGTTTATTTTTAGCTCTTCGCCTGGGAAGCGTCTGAACATGAATGAAAATTCATTTCAGCCCCCAATACTGTTGAAATCTGTTTCTCAGAGCGTTTACGCCCGTACAACACTGACACGGTTACTTCCATCATCTACCTCCACAGACAGACACACATTGTGTTTCTGTAAACTAAACAAGCTCTAACACTTATTATTTAAGACCATTAATTGCTGAGATTCTGTATAAAGAGGCTTTTCTGTGTGTGCAGAGATTTAACATGCATCTCTATGGGAATCTCACATTTAACCTGACGTTCACAGTGACGCACCAGATTCATGTTACTAGATTTCTCTCCAGCCAACACTTTTAAGTTTTCAGAATGTTCCCCCAATGTTTCCATTAAGTTATTTTTAAAGTTAAGTTTGAAGTTGAACATCAAAATGTCAGTTTTAATAGACGCTGTATTAGCATTATTTCTTGCTTTCAAGAATCTTATTAAAACTTTTAATAAGAAGAACTTATTCTGTAATGTTTCTAAAACGTATCACTAACAACTTAAGAATAACGTTTTTTAGATGATACATAACGTTGGAATAAAAAATAGGGAAAGTGCTACTCACAGAACTGGATTAGATAGAGAACGTTGAGGAAACATTTAGAGGTTTGTTCTGAGAACGTTCTGTGTTAGCTGGCTAAGCGCCTCTCTGTCAGCAGTCATGTTTGCACACACTGTGATTGACCAGCGGAGGGATTTCTCACGCGCCCTCATCACTGTAACAGCCCCGGGTGAGAACATACATGCTGTATGCGCTGAGAGACCTGAGGCGCTTTTAAAAGAGGTCACAGGTTATCTGCTCTTGTCTGTGGACGTCTCATACACAAACCGCTCTGTGATTGGACAGTTGTGGAGACTCAAGGGAAGCCAATCACCGCCTTTACTGACCAGCTGCTCAGAAACCCAAGCTAACAATTTTAGGTTTAGATTTCCAACATGTACCAAATTCACTAACGTTATTCTGAACGTTCTAGGAATGTTTTGGAAACAATCCTTGCAGTCTTATCCACTGCTTGGTTGTAAGAACATGAATCAAAATGTGTCTTTCTGAAACATTTTTAAAATGTTCCACAAACAATTTAAAAACGACATGGTTGATATTAAACATAACATTAAAACTGCGTTATACTTGCATTACATTGTCAGGTGAGTTAGACATTATGGCTCATCTCTGTTAAAAAGCCACTAGTAAACAATGTGGGTCTTTGCCTAACACAGCTACACAGGAGATTAGAATTATATTAGAATCATACCTTTATAATAAACCATACAGTAAGTCTGTGTAAAGCCTGTCTCATAAACAATCAGATAACATTAAACTACATTAACAGAATGTAAAAATAATGAAAGGCATGAATGGAGGTTTTCTGCCGGTGAGAAACACAATAATGGCTGGAACCATCGTCTGTTCTCTGCTCAACTCTTTATTATAAGAGGCTGGTTTCCTGGGAGCTGCTGTGATATCAGCGCTCATCAAACACACTGTCCAGGGAATGTGAAACTGGGACTTTCTGCACATGTAAATGAGCCCTTATTAATTCTTCAAAAGCTCTCCTGCCTGACTAATTCTGCCACATTTACAAACGTTCATCGTCTGTCACCCTCAGAAAGCCACAATGATGGACGCTGACGTACTGACAGGTCCAGTCCAGTGCTTTTATATCCACACCTATAGAGTACAGAACACACATGAGCGCTTTGAATACACACACACCATACACACACATATATGCATATGTGTGGTTTCAGCTGAATCTCAAGCAAATCTGTCATTACATGGACAAGGAATTCCAATAAATCCCATTGGAAACACATTAACCAGCCGGGATTACTACACTAAGTAAATACAGGAAGTGTGATGTCAGCCCGTTCCTCCGAGCGCCTGGCCGCGCTGAGACTTGTTGAGTTCATCACGCTCATTAAAATAAATCTGTCACCATTAAAACGTGTGTCTCATTCAATTTAGATGGAAATGAAGCCTCTGAAAAAAACTGAAGCCTCTTGACTTTCAGAGGAGCTACAAATGAGAAAATAAAGTGATTCAACTGGAAATCTTGTCAATACATATTGAGGTGAATTTCTGCAGTGTTGATAGATGTTGCGTGTTCACTGTACAGTGGAGGAGTTGTGGGAACGCTATGAAAACTGAGAGGTCAAATGGCCGAGGAGAGAAGATCGTCGTGAGCTCTTCTCTGGAACACAAACAAACCCTTCCTCAATTCCTCTCAGGAATCAAACTACTGGAGATTGAGGAAAATGCTTGCTTTAACAGGAAAATACAGCAGCATTTTTTGGCATGTTTGCTCAGCTGTGGAGTTGCATTTTCTGACATGGGACATGAAAGCTCTCATTATCTTAATTAGACGTACTTCAGAATGTCTTGCATCAGCCGCTCTCCACATCTGAGGAAGATTTTTAATGCGCTGTCCACAACAGATTTTGAAATGCAAATTCTGGGGCTTTAATTGATATAATTGATAGACTGACATGCTGGTACGCTAGTCACTCATTAGAATTCCTCATCAGACAAGAGGCCTCAAACTAACACTTCCTTAAAGTCACTTATTCTTACCTTACTGTAATTTTACAGTAAACACATCTAATATATATGTAATATTGTGTCCACAATAACAATAACCGCATCTGTATCACACTGAACTGTCACACCAACTAACCAACCCACAGTAACAGATTTTGATATGCATGATATATAAGAGTAAAAAAGCTCTACTGATGAACATCAGAATCAATATTCTGAGAACGTTTCCGGTTCGCTACTGCTTATATATGCAACAATACACACTCTCACACACAGAACTGTGACAAACAAATCTCATCACAACACAACAAAAACAAATAAAAAGTTCTTACAAGACAAAAAAAGTGAAAGTGTAGCAACACAACACACAAGCCAACAGGGAACCTTCTCAAAACATTCTCAAAGTTCTCTCAAAAGTTAGAACAAAACTTTTTCTTTTACTCTTTTGTAACTTTCTCTCAAAAGTTAGATAAATTAACATCTTAGGTTACATTTTTATCAAAGCGTTATTCTTAAGTTATTGGAAAGCTTAAAAATGTTACAGATGAAAAAAACTGAATAATGTTCATAAATTCAACCAATATTGTTAATAGAACATTGACATTTTTTTTAATGTTTTTGCTACTTGAGGTAAACATTAGACAAACATTTCTACAGCCTAAAATTGTTAGCCAGGGATTTAGTTCTGCACCTCACCCACATTCCGCCCAAATTCCCAGCTCTGAGATTTCGATCCGCATGTTGGATCATCACAGTCCCTGATGTCTCCAAACACAAAACAAAGTGTGTCTGAATATCACGTTCCTCGCTTTTAATTTTCAATGGCTGCTGTTCCTGTTTTATAGTGAGATCGCCTGAGACGTTTCTCCAGTAAACCCTGAGACGTTTCTCCAGTAAACCCTGAGACGTTTCTCCAGTAAACCCTGAGACGTTTCAAAACATTCAACATTCAAGATGTTTGGTCTTAAATAGAAACCTTAAGGGAACGTTCTTACAGCCTGAAACTGTTAGCCGTGATGTGTTTTACTGTCAGCCGTGTGTCTGTGTGATCTGAAGGATCTGTTTTAAATCCTGCACTTCTTTCTGCTTCATAAACGACAACACAATTTAATCAATGTAATCATGAATCAAGCTGCTCTCATCGACTCCTTCAGCAGCACAACATCTATAAAACAGCCAAACTAATTTACTTATCGACTGCTTGAGTTTTGATTGGGATAAACACACATGCTGCTGTTTCCCAAACCACTCAGAGAAGAAAAGCCAAAATTAAGTTAACTTTTAAACTTTCAACCCAATATGTTAAGAAAGTGTAACCAGGACAATGACTGTTAAATCATTCCTTTGGGGTAATAATATACGTGTTGCGTGTTTAAAAATGTTAAAATAGCACATTTATGAAAAAACCCATCCACACTTTTCCTGACATGTCAAGAACCGGCACAGACAACAGATTAAATATTGCCATTCAAAATATTAACACAATCAGTCAAATGTTTTGCTCAAACCTTGAAAAAACCTTTCCTGAGGACCAAAACAACATGCCGTCACATTATATGCCTGTGCTGCTCAGATGAAGGACGTGTCAGTGTGACACATACAGACGCCATCATGTTTCAGACGGACCCTGTCAGGACAGATTGACCCCTGGCAGATGGTGCGAATCGCACGTCCCACCTCAGAAGAATCAGCCTGAGAGATTCACCATTAAACAGAGATGAACTTCCTGCCCTTCTCACAACGTCCAGGTGTGAGCGTGACAAAAGCGTGACCTCCACAGTCACTGCAGTAAAGACATTTTCCCTCATGTTACACTCACATGCTGTTAGTTTCAGTGTGGAGGTTTGTGGGCTAACCTAGCGTGTGGGTTTTTTGGAAATTAAAGCTACAATAACTGACCTGCTGAAGCAAAATACCTTAATTAACCAGAGTGTGAAACTAAAAAAAATGAGTTAGTTTAAAAAAGAAAATAATTCTGCCTGCAATTTCATGTTTCAAACATAACAGAGGCAACAGTTCAGAACCATGAACTGAGGTCAGTGTTTCCTCAAAACAACCCACAGAACAACAAACAAATTCCAGATGACATGAGGGTCAATAAACAGGAAGATCATTTTCATTTTAGCATGAATTGTTTCTGTAATTCTGTGTGGATCTGGTCTCTGTAAGATCTGACGCTGCTCAGAGCATCAGAACAGATGCAGGTTTTTCTCTGTCACGGATAACAGCTGCTGATGAATGAAAAGAGACGGTCTGTGATGCAGCGTCTGCATTAGAAAAACACAAGCAGCTGTTATTTGGGAAGGGGATGGTGGGATTATTAGTGTGATTCCAGTGGGATTACAGCTCCTGTACGGCTGAGTTTCTGCAGGGCAGAGACGTGTTCTGGGTTTCTGACAGATTACAGCCTTTTGCTGGAAACAAGAGACACAATGTGTCGTACCTTGGATGGGAATTAAACTATTTGAAGGCTAGAGAATTATTTGCTACCCCATATGAATATGATTTCAAGCCCAAATTTTACTCCTCTAAATATGCCATTTTGCAATTTTGTAAAGTAAACGTCACTTTGCAAGACAACAACTAAGACCTGATCGAGGTCACGACTTCTGACCTAAACCAGGTGACACTAAACAACCAATAATAACAGGTAAGTAGATGAAGATGGCTTTGTGTTTCACAAATAAAAAACAGCCCTGAGAGATTGTTTTACAAAGACAAGCTACTAACACGCTTTAGCTTTTACAACAGGAGTCATCGGAGGATTAGTCCTGAGAGAAACTTTGAAGTTGTCAGTATAACAGGATGATAATTAAGAAGTTGTGTTTTACCTGCCTTTAAAATTAAAGCAAATATCTGGCTGCAAGTTTGTGGCCAACAGCAAAACAAGCAGAAACTACTCTATACAAAACGGCCAAATATAGACAAATGTTTCCTCTCCACATACACATGACAGAAATACATTTTTAGCATCAATTAAAGGTAGGATCGGGCATTTCAGAGGCATGAAGCTAGCATTGAAAGCAAGACCCCGTCCTCGCTCTCCCAAGCCACGCCCCCTTCATTTTACAACTCTACACCTTTCACATACGATATACACAGTATTTATATTATATATTTATATTGCAGTATGACGTTACACATTCTATCTCTGCAGACAGATTCCGCTGCTGTGATTCCAGAGATCCAGTGAAATTCCTGGATCAGGAACAGCTGCCGGAATGAATCTTTAATGTTCACACACATCCGTGTTTTCCTCTGCCAGCTGTACATCTGTGTTTCAGTGTCTAAGATTCATCAGAGCACAGACTCGGTCGTCTCCGCCGTCTGCCGTTTACTGTACAGCTACTGTAAACTCTCTCTCTATCTCTCTCTCTAACTAACTAACTAACCAAGCACTAATAATGCCTTACAGTAGTTAAAGAATTATTAACTAACTTTTCTGCATTCTTTGTCTGTCTTCTCTAGTCTCCCTGAAGGCACCAAGTCAGCTATGGGGCTCCTAAAATGATAAAAACAATAAAAAATGTTTAAAAAGACTTTCCCTGTGTTTGTACACGTTTAAGATAACAGTCAAATCACTTACCAATAACAACCACTGTGTTCAACCACATTTTATCTTTAATTCATTCGGGGCTTAAAGCAGATTATTTAACAACAGCAGACTGCTGCTTCTCATTTGTTGCTCATATTTGCTCATAAACCTCCAACATGATTATTTAAATGCACTATTGTTAAGGGATGCACAAGCGTTATATTTATAGCAGCCATTACATTTTTTACCCCAAATGTTAAGATTTGCTACTTTGCCGGGAATATTTTCTAGTAAGAGCTTTACAAAATTTAATGTAATAGTTTTTCTGCTTTAGTGCCAATACTGTAGTATGTGTTAAAACTGCATACTGTATCTGTACCAGCCCAGCACTCAACAGTGAAGTACACAGAGTGTATCAGAGCATCTGTATGTGTGTCTGATTCATTTCAGCATAATTACAGCCGCATGTTCCTCTAATACAACATTAATCAGCCTCAGAAAACAGGTCAACGTCTTGCAAATTTTGCCAAGGTTTGAAAAGATAAAAGTCTGTGTTTTTACAAACACCAGATCCTCAGGACTGCCCCCCCCCCTCGATTTTGTGCATTAAAATGAAGATTAAAGCAGTAAAATTGTGACATAATTACCTGAAAGGCACAGAGTTTGTTATGTGTGGAGTAATTCAAATAGATGGAAAAACAGGGAGCAATAAAAAAACATTAAACGGCACTTGCCTGTTTGCAGGACTCAGATCCAGCGTTTGTAGGAAGATGTTCTGTGGGCTGAGAAAACAGCAATCAATGAATCCATGGAAAAGCAGTTTGTTATCTCTGCAAAACAAACAGAAGAGGAGAAAGTTGCTCATTTGCAGGCGGGTTTGTGTCGCGTGTGAACAGTGCTGCATTCTGTTTCAAAGCCATTGACGCTGCGGGGGAGCCGTGGAGCACTGGGGCTGGGGTTCATGCGAAACCTCAAAGAAGCCTCTCTGCATGCGCAGAAGTGCATTATGGGAGACCTAACTGTCCCTCAATGAAGAGCCATAGCCGTATTTCACAAAATCTGTGTGTGAGCTCACAGCTGAAGTGTTACTGGTGCTGTTTGTGTCTCAAATTATTCAGAGGCCTGGACACAAAAATAAACTGAGGAAACGGATAAAAGGTAAGAGTTATGATCATCCCAGATATTCATTTTAGACTTTAAGAATGTTTCTGTAACATTTTCATTAAGTTACAAATGCTAAAATATTATTCTGAAAGTCCTAGTAATGTTCAAAACATAACCTTCAAACATTTTGAATTCTGTAACCAAGACACAACATTTAACTTAAGACACAACATTTAACTTAAGACACAACATTTAACTTAAGACACAACATTTAACTTAAGACATAACATTTAACTTAAGACACAACATTTAACTTAAGACATAACATGTTACAACATGTTCCACTAATGTTACTGCAGGAACATTTATGATAATGCTGAGGGAACTGTTAGAGAACATCAGCCAACGTTCTGAGAACGTTCCATGTTAGCTGGCATAGCAAAATTCACATTTGAACACCCCCAGACATCTGTAGCCATGAGTCAAAATGAACACAGAGCGAGGAAACACTGTTCATCTGTGGCGGCACAGAACGGTTCCTCACAGCATTTTATTAGCACCACAGGGGAGAAGAACAGGGGTCTGCGGGGAACACAGAACATGACTAACGCCCCCTTTATTCTGTGTTTGTGTGCTGAAACCCTAGTACTGTCATACAGTCCTCACACACTCACTTTCATAGAGCACAGATCACTCAGTTTGCACAGTTATGTGAACGTACTGTAAATCTCTTTAAATAAAAGCGTAAATTATAGTATGTAAATGAGTGCATTGATGTGGACAGCACTGCCCTGCTAACTCTTCACCTAAAGATTTCAGAAAAATGTGTTTTGTGTTCGTATTGAATTACCACCAATCTCAGGAGATTAGCGACACAGTTCTGTACACAGAGCTGCTCTGAAACTCAAGGGGAGACACACGTGAGATAATTGAGGCCTTTTCAGATTATAAGAGACAGAGAAAAAGAGAGAGAGAGAGAGAGAGAGAGAGAGAGAGAGACTGCTCATGTCTGCTCATTATTCAGGCCGGCACTGGAGGCCACAGAAAATAGCTCTCTTCATTTTTCTTGTCAAGCTGTGTCTCTGTTAATGGTGTGTTCTCAGTCAGCGCTCAGACAGAGACAAGCAGACGGTCAGGATAAGGTGAAGCTTCTGCGACCCCTCCTGCTGTTTTAACCGCCCGCCAACAATACAAACACCTGAAATACCCCAAATATAACATTTCACCAATTGTAACCTGTTCCTCAAAATAAAGCCCTGATCGTTCTGCGTGTTTGTACACAAAGAAAGCGCTTCACTCTTCATCATACAATTTACTGTTCAGATCAGTTTAAAGGATTTTCTTTTTAAAAAATTGCCTGAAATATTTGCTTTCTTTCTCATACTGATGCCCTGGAACAAACTGAGCTCTCTGTACTGGCGAGTGCCAACAACCTTCCCTCAATAAATTTCACCCAAGAGCTCTCTGGAAAGCTGTAACGTTCGGCGAGTTCCTGCTGGGATCGGCTGGGCGCCGTGCGGAGCTGAAACAGTCACGTTCCATTAAACAGTGAGAACGACTTACAAGCAGCGATTGGTGCCGGTCCGTCTTCTGTTTGGATCCTAATGGGACTGATTCAAGGAGCTAATAAGATGAGCAGCTGTTTGGTTCCATGTGCCGAGATGAAATTGGACCGGCCATCGGTGCTCATAACTCACCAGTGACACTTTCTTGTCCGTTTACATGCGCTGAAAAACATGCAATGTCATATCCTGCTGAGAACTCACGGATTACACGTCTACATAGATGAAAACACAGCCGGTGTTACGTCTATAATGGATCACAGCTACCATATGGACAGATTATAAGCAAAGCGTCTATTCACAACAGCACACAAGGTTCCACAATCACTACAATCAGAACAGCAGCGAAATGGAGTCATTTATCTTTCTTGAATAAAGTCAGGACAGCTGTTAGAGAAAGCAGATTTCAGCCGTGTGTCAGTAAAAACAATCTCTCAGCGTGAGTCTCTCAATCTGACAGCATCTCCACAAATCCCACATTAAGTGTCCATATGTTTTCAGTTCTGCAGAGAAAGAGCTCGTCTGTGGTCTGTATATAAACTTCAATATTAACCTCCTTCAGAGACGCATTAAAACTGAAGGGTGAAATCATAATTCTGTTATAATAATCTCCCTCATGATGGTCCAAACTCAACATTTACACACTGACCAAATGACAGCAGCTCTTTTCCACACATATACAGTGATCAACTGCCTTTATATACCTATATGTATACACCTATTTATAAATATATACACCTATATATACAAACTATATACCACGTTCACTGCATACGCTCAGCTTTACATTCACATTACATTCAGGTGAGAGGCACATACAGCCCTGAGCTCACGGTCAGAGTTCCTCATTGAAGTGCTTCACTGTTCCTCTCTGCAGACCAGACACTGCAGCAGCTGTCATCTAAACAACTGGAGTTCAGACACACACAACATAATGTGTCTGAGAGCTACTGTAATGTATGTAATCTATGGGAGCTGTCCGCGGTGCTGACCAGTTAAACAGCTGTGTCGTTTTGTTCTGGGAACGATTCTGTTGCAACTGGTTAGTAAAAAACACAGAAAACGAGTGGATTTAAAGGGCTTTGGGTTCATCTCTGAGCACTGAAAGAGAGGCTGTGATCTGAACACAAGCTGTTCTGCAAACTCCATGGCTTGGAGATTCAAACTGTGTATGTTTCTGAATCTCACAGCGAGTGCTTTAAAGACGCTTCCAGCCTCACGATGAACTCAAGAAGAGAAAAGATCTGTGTGCTGCAACTGGACAGAAACGTTCCAACCTATTTAACTTTCTTTCTTTATAAAAATCAGCGATGACCTCTGGTTAAACTCTCATCGTACCCTGATATTATTCTGTATGGGTTTAATTAGCATTGGACTCGCTTCAGGGACATTTGTAAACCCACATTAATATTTGCCCAGTGTGTGGAGGAGACAACATCTTCATCTCCACTCTTATTACAGAGCTGGACACTTTAAGTCATTACACAGTTTTCTGTTTACATTGGCCTGGAGGGAGGAGGTTTTATTATTTTCAGCCTGAAAACGATCGACTTAATTTGATCCACATCCAATGAATTTACTGCTCCTACCGCTTGTAGGTCTTCAGATAATTGTCTAACTCTGAAGGTTGACAGACGTTCAGGATAACAGAGAGACAGTCCGGCTGTCCTCAGGCTCTGCTGACTCTCATTATCTTCATCTTTTTGGTTTGCAGAAGATCTGAGCCGGAGTATTTGCAGTAGCTGTGCTGCTGTTGTAGTGCTGCTGTAAATTAAGGCCCGTATTTTATAAATGACATAAAAACAAACAGGTGTGACATCATTCTAACAAAATCCGGCCAAAACAAAAGCTGCCTTTGCTGAAATACCACAACCATAATTTAACATCCAGAACAAATGCACAATGGTCCTGTGCTATGACTGTAACACACTGACTCCGTGTCTCATTATTTTCATATATCAGGAAGCTGGGACAATATGTCTTCATACAAGGGCCTGGTTTCATTTTCCCCAGTTTTTCCCAGTTTGACTTTCTCTGTGAACATGATAACAATAAAAAGTTCTGGTAGATCACAGATGAGCGGCTGAGAACCGTTTCCTGTGACCTCTGCTGTTGTTCCAGAAGGGAAATGAGCTTTCTCAACACGTCTCGCTCTGTTCTCTCTCTATCTATCCATCTCTCTCTCTCTCTCTCTCTCTCTCTCTCTCTGATGGATGCGTTTTAGCCTGTAGATTTCCTTATGACAGCAGCTTCTCCCACTTCTGATGAAACTAAAGGAACTTTCTCAAACTGTCAGAGACTGTTTCACGTCTTCTGTCTCACATCACCGACAGGCAAACAGTCATTACAGACTCTCTCTTCTTTCATTCTCTCTCTCTCTCTCTCTCTCTCTCGCTCTCTCTCACAAACACACACACACACACACACACACACACACACACAGAAAGTC
>JBAJNP010005253.1:0-29757 GCA_036877545.1 Yasuhikotakia modesta
TGGCATTACTGACTAAACCTGAGGAAAATGATACAGTTTTAGAATTATATAATATTAAATATATGATGTAACATAACTGTCGTTATGGGTGACTTATGGTTTTCATGTTACTTTGCAGGTTTATCAACTGGATATTTTTTCCTGATTTGATAACACCGTCTACAGAAGTTTTTCAACATTGGTCAGGACCAATAACTGATTTTAAGTCAAAGACCTTTTATATGTAACCTTAACCCCAGTATTTACTGTAGGCTCAGCGTGGAGGAAACAACATGCTCTTAGGTTTAAGAGTTCTGAGCTTTCTGCAAAGGACACTGGGAGTTGGATGCCTCCTCCCTCCCCATCTGAGAGCATCTCACATTGCCCGGGTTTTCTACAGTCAGCAGTTGCAGATTAACATCTGAGGGCTCGCTTTTTCCTGTGCTGTGTTCACAGCAGAACACCATGCTTGGTGGTTTGAAAAGATTGTTGCTGTGGTTGTTCCTGTATAGCTCAGTTGGTAGATCATTGCAGCACAAAGGTTGTGGGTTCGATTCCCAGGGAGCACATGTACTGGTAAAAATGTATAACTTGAATGTACTGTAAGTTGCTTTGGATAAAAGTGTCTGCCAAATGAATACATGTAAATGGTTGTGTGCTGTTGCTAGGAGAGGTCTGTTCAGACTCAGTGTCTTCACAAGGACCTCACTGTCCTCAGTGAGGATATGAGAAAGAGCAGAGTTATCAATCTCTATCATTTCACATCTTCTTCATCTTGACCTGCTTTCAAAGACCTCTTTTAAAACCTACTGAAGAAATCCAGTGTGTTTTTTCCACTAAATAGTTCCTTTAATGCCCTTTGCAAACATAACTAAACATTGCAAATATTTCTGTGGACAAGCTCAGAGCCCTAGCATGAAAAGGTAGTTTTATTGAGATGTAATTCATTTGCCTGTATTTAAAGGGGATTTGTGTCTGCACTTATTGAGAGGAGAGAGGTTTTAAACTGCATTATAATCAACAAAGACTTACTAAGAGGCTGATGCAAAGCCTCCTCAAGTAACAATAAAGTCTGGTTGAAATAAGCTTATGCTCAATGAAAGTCAATCCATATTCAGAGTAGACTTCTTTGAATGGGAGAGGGTGTTTATTAGTTTGAATGGAATCAATTACGAATTAGATTTATTCAGCAGTAAATGTTCTCCTAGGCATGGAATTACCTTGCTGTCTATTAACATAAAAGAATTACACTGTGTATGTCTTGACTCTGTGAATGGTTCCAAAGCCAACCCATAGGTGTCATTATAACATGTTACACATATGAAACTTAGATTTATGAAGATCCAGGCATCCAAAAGTCCCATTTAAGGTATTAATTTGCCAATATAGTATGGCATTACATACAGCTAACCTCCAAATGCAGATGAACCAAAAACACTATGCATTATTTGATACTATAGTATAGTGTGGTAAAGAAAGTCCATTGCATAGTGTACTATAACACTGTATATATAGTAATGTAATATTAGTATAGTATAGTAAAGTATAGTATAGTATAGTATAGTATAGTATAGTATAGTATAGTATAGTATAGATCTAAAGGTTCAATATGACAATCTCATATAGCACATACACAGCATTACATATACATATAGCAGCAGGGTATAATATAGTACGGAATAATACAGTACAGTACATTACCCTTTAATAAACCAAGGCAAACTCAGTAACCTTATGAAATGTTATGCAGAAAACAATATCTGTCTCTTTGAAATCAAAGTTGTCATCTACTATCACAAGGACCAGAATATAGGCCACATTCAAACCAAACTGGCATCAGTAAAGCTTAAGGAGAGCCAAGCGTGACTTCCTTCAGAATGCTCCATTGTTCTTCAAGATGGGCTGGATGCCACAGCGCCCCACCTGTAGTGTCCAGTTACTGGTCAAAGTGATCCTCTGACCTTTCTGTTTGCGGCCTGTTCTGATCTCTCATGTTTTATTTATGCTCTTCAGATTGTCCCTGTACTGGAAAGTTATAATGCATCCTCGCGCATTATTGCAAACAAAAGGGTGTTTTTATAGATTTTGGCTCTGCCTTGCCACTCTGGTTTCAAGTTGAGGGTTCTCAGGTTTCCTAGACAACACGAACAATTAGCAGAGGCCGTGCAAGGGAGAGCCAGGCTGCTAATTACCCACAAAACCTACTAGAGAACATGGGCATGGATCATTGCTTCAGTCTTCTTTTGGGATCTATGGTGCCAACTGAAGAATGAATAAAACTGAATTTTACATATGATTAATACACTGTTTAGTATTTATCATTGTGCATGTCCACTGCCTGGGCCTTATGGACGTAATTCTAAATGTGGCTAAATGCTACATAAATAAATGCTTAGACCTTAGGAGACAGGCTTTTTTTACCTGACATAGTTAAACATTTCCGTTTGCCTTAACAGTCATGTGTTTTTATGGCAGACAGAGCGGTAAAGACTCTGCAAGATTACAGTCCATCTTGTGCTTTCCTGATGAGATGAAAAGAAGTTAAGATGGTGATAAATCTGGGGTTGCTTGGGGCTGCTAAACAAGTGTACGTGTGTAGTGGGGTGTGTGCGCTTGCATAACACAAATACAAACTCACTCAGTGCCAAGCAAACACACCTGTTTGACTAAACAATCCTAGCTACATTGTTTCATTTTTTGCACCTCAGACGTATGTAATGGGAATTAAAGAACAAAAAGAAAGAAAAATCACATATATAAAGTATTTCTCCTAAATAACAATGACAATAAATGGAGAGAACATGTAAACTTTTGCTTACGTCTCCTGCATTTCAGAGAAAATGACCCAGAAATGTCAAATACAATCTTAAAAAAGTAAACTCAGATTTGCCAAGTCTGTTTATTAAAACAGAAGTTTATTGATGCAAAAGATATTATTTTAGCTATACAATCAAAATTAACTGTAAAGTGTATACTTTAAATGTGTAAAAGAGAAACATCTGAGGCAAAATTTATACTAAAATATACAAAACTGAGACCCTAATAAAAACCTAAACAAGAAAAAATTAACCTTTGAGAAATCACTGCATATGAACACAATTGTAAGGTCTATGAGGAGTTTTAGATATGCTGGTATTGGCGGAAGACTGAAGACTGATCATTTGGACTGATTGTGCCACCTGGTGGAGAATATTAAAATCAAACATAACACCAATCATGACCAAGATCTGCAACAAATGCCATTCGATATTTGTAAAGTACACCATCTCTTTCCTGGTTTTGTAAAGGAAAATTTGTTAGATCAATTTTTGACCTTTTGTAAGACCCTATAATTTTCGGCCAGTTGTATGATCCCACAGTATAGACAATTCTTTCCTGAAAAAACAATATCTTATTATGATGCTTATTTTAAGTGTCAGTTCAGACCTAAAGACTGTATACTGTATCTATCAGCTTAATGTTGTAACACATCTTACGCCCCACTGACATCACTTTTACAGGCTTATTTTTCTGACAACAATAAAGAAACATTATTAAGCATAATACATAATTATTAAAATAACATGCTTATATAATAGATAATGAGATTTATGTTGTGTGGCAGATGCTTTTATTCAAAGTGACTTACAGTGAATTCAAGGTACACATGTTTTTATTAGGACTTGCCTTCCCCTGGGATCAAACCCACAACCTTTGCGGTGTTAACGCAATGCTCTACCAGTTGAGCTAACAGGAAGGCTTAGCGTTGCCAACTCCGTGCTTGACCAGAGAAACAGTGTAACATGTTTATTTATTAGCTCTCAGATCTCATCTCATTATCTATGGGCAGCAGTGTATCATATCCATGTATATTTTTACCTTCTATTTTTATCCTCTCCGTTTAAACCTCTCCCAGTTCCTGTTACTGCCTAAATTCCTCTGTTTAAGCTTGTTGACAAGAACTATTGTCCTCACTTTTGTTTTCCTTATATTTTGAAAAATAAAATCCATAATCTGACCAGGTTTAGCGGTCGTGTTAAAAGCCAAACATCAATTGGTTAGGACTGTCCAGAGGTCAACACATTCAGTTGCAGACAATATTCTTCAGCCTCAAAATTGTACAGACATTGTCACAGAAATTGTTCAAAACTATTTGAACTGGATACCTTATATGCCTTACATATTTTATAACCTTCAGATTCTAGCAATTGCATTATATTCAAAATCCTGCAACAAGACCTAACCTTAAAAATACAATAAATTAGTAAAAAGTAAATATTTTTTATGAAAAAAAAAATCTGAAACAAAAAAATCTAGTCTCAAGGCAACATTTGAATAGTCATTTTGTAACCTCAACATTCCTGGATCAGAGATTAACCTCTATCTCATTCTGTGGCCCACCATTCAGCCCTCAGATTGATGTGTTGTTTCTTATTTCAGAGTTTTTTTCTGCTAATGGAGTGAAATGGAACCCATACTAATGCTAAGAGAGAGAGAGGGAGAGAGTGACAGATGAGAGAAAAAGAGGGATTTCTGTTTTAAGGGTCCATTGATCAGAAGCCTGTCTGTTACATTGTGGGCAGGTCCGGTTACACGTCTCTCCAGTTCTTATACATTCAGGGATCTGTACCCATCTTACTTAGAATCTGACCCACTTTGCTGGTGTGCATTTACTACTGACACCAGCCAATCAGAATCACTGTAGCTGTGCATGATCAACCATTGAGATCCATCTGGAAAATTTACATCAACTGCTTCATAAAATAATTAATATGGATGCTTAAAATGCAGAAATATAAACACCTATAAAGATTTGAATCATAACAGTGGGCTATTAAAAGCTGTTTTATTCTAATGTATAGTAAATGGGGCATCTCAGTGTAGCTATCACACAGCTAAATACACATTTTGAATATTTTAAACCAACAGTCTTATGACAATTCGTAGCTATTTTACATTTTAGCAATCTGATGGCTAATTTGTATGAATTCATATGATCTGATTTCTATGCTTTCATACAATCTACTTTTTGCCCAGTAATAGCTAGGGATTCATGCATGTTGTTGCAAGAAGGCCACATCATAAAATATTCACATTTTTCTGTATTACATTTTCACAAGATCAGGTTGTTTAAACAGTTATACAAATAATTATGAATGACACGTATCTGCAATGTAGTTGACTACAACAACAAATTGTAGATCAGCCTTTCTGTTAGCTCAACTAGTAGAGCATTGCGTTAACACCGCAAAGGTTGTGGGTTTGACCCCAGAGTAAGGCAAGTCCTGATAAAAACATGTGTACCTTGGATTCACTGTAAGTCGCTTTGGATAAAAGCTTCTGCCAAATGAATAAATGTTGATGTTATGGTCAAAGTCTCAGTGAATTGCTATACATGCCTCTGTGAGACAGATTATATTATATATTAATAATTCTCTTATTTATTGCATATACTTATTTGTACTGTTAGCTACAAGCATATGATTTCCTTACACCACAAACTGTTTATGTAGAACAGCAGTTCATTTAGAGTTAAATTCCTTCTGGGAGGGGGTAATTATTTTAAGCTTGGCCGTTGGATCATTTAGAAAAGATTTCGTCTGATTGGTCTAATCTTCCTTAGTAGGTCTCTGGCACAGGAGGTATTAGCACAACTTGACATCCCATTTAGCAGCAGAGCAATCACACATAAGTGCTCTGCTCAGGAGTTGGCTGATGAAGCCCTCTTAATACTGATCTTAGATCAGATTTGTTTTTATTCTTATTACTGGTAGAATTACAGTTTAGGAGCAGAGATGCTCAGTCAAGATCAGTTTAAGCTTTCATTATTCGTTAACAGTTTATTCGTTAACAGTTTAACAGGGGCTGTACGAGCCCACCAGCTTAGTGATTACTGCCTGCTGCACAGTATATAATATAAAAAGCAGACTTAAAAAAATACTATGTTAAAGTAACTAATTTAGCAGGTTTCTAACTAATCCAAGCTGTTAAACAGCTGTTGATCTTCCTAGCTTAACTGTTTCACAAAGACTTTTCAGATTATGTTAGTTTATTGTTTTAAACTTTTAGGTTTTGACTTTTTGAAGTTTAGGCTTGTTTTTCCAGCAGCTAAATGCAAAGTCATCTGGGTATTATTCACTATATGTTCAATATACATTCAGACAGTTAGCATGTTGTACTCAGTACATTCAGCGTAAATGTTATTATGATAGAATTGTATGTTCCACAGCCAGGGTGAATGGAACCAGTTTCCCAATCGGTTGTACCACAATTAGTCCCGGAGATGAAATCTTATGCAGGTGCACCTCACGCATCCATGCGTGAAATGCCAAGAGGGAGATATGCGCTCCAGTAGAATGAGGCTTGTAACAAGATTAATGCAAAGATATCCAAACACAGCCAGTACATTGAAAGTTATCAATAAACTCAAGATGTTTGCATGTTCTACTGTAAGTGACTAGACCTGCGCCACAGTCTGTGTGGGAAAGTGAAGGGGGGTTGTGATGATGTGAGGGTTTAAAACTGCACAGTGAGGACTGGTTGAGGTATTCAGCTCATGCCAAGTGGCCCGGAAGCTGGCAGAGGGGATGAAATTACAGCTCTGACAAGTTGACATTTTCGGCTGCCTTACCAAGCACTGTTTTCTGCACCTTGGAAATTACAATAGAACTCCAAGCACTCCACACATTCCAATCTGAGCTATCAAAACAACCATCTGTTAAAGGGACATCCAATGTTTTAATGTTACTTCAGGTGTACGTTTCAGGCTATAAGATCTGGTTTAAGATCTTATCTGGTTTATACTGGTTCAGAAGTGGTTTTGATCACAATGAGATGCCTCTGAACCTTTAAGCTGAAGTATTTGTTTTTTCACACTTTTTATTTTAATACTTATTTAAATGGCAGATGATGTGATTTCATGTGTATAAACACCTGTATATAAC
Source organism: Yasuhikotakia modesta (assembly GCA_036877545.1). Lineage (NCBI taxonomy): Eukaryota > Metazoa > Chordata > Actinopteri > Cypriniformes > Botiidae > Yasuhikotakia > Yasuhikotakia modesta. The sequence continues at coordinate 6,903 of JBAJNP010005253.1, forward strand.
TGTGCACCACCCAAAAGAGGCTAAAAATGAACCTTTGTCTAATGAAATATGTTTTAAAGTGTCTTCTTAGTATTTGTATTATGCATTTTTTGTGAAAGCAACAAGACACCCGAACCTATGCTATATTGGAAATATAATAATGGTGACTATATTCACAATATAACATGGCTGCTTGTATAACAATTCTATAGCTGAAATGCATGATCATTTCTGTGGCTGTGACTTTTCACCCTGATAAATGTGACAGTTGCTTGTACGGTCAAATGTCCCAGGCTCAAACATAGGTAATAGGAATAGGCTTCACTATCCCATAATCCTCTAGTATCCCTCTCCACAGCAGCTGTCAGCTGTCACTTGCAGCACTGAGCAAAGAGTCAAATTCAGTCACCACCACACCCTTCATCCACACCTTCCCCATAGCTCACATATTTGTCAATGTAACTGCTTTAGTTCATTTACTGGATATGATTCACTCATATTCCAAAAAAAGTGTAAATATTGCATCCTACAATAATAAGTATGTGCCACAAGGTCAATTTCTACATCACTTACACAACTATATTTATCTGAAATTTAAATCTTGACTTGCGTTATAAATTAACTTTCAAAGCAATCTTGAAATAACATCTATTAAATATGAAAGACTGAAGGCCGAACCTTGAATTACAAAAAACTTAAGACTTTCCTAAGACAGTTAAGTGTGTAAACACTTGGCCTGTGTCGTCCACTCCCCCAGTAACACAATTAACTGCTTAATGCAAATGACAAAGCTAAAGTTTCACTTACTTTCTTGCCATAAGACGCCCCCATGCTGAGGCTTTGTGGGGTGTGATAAGGGCTGCTTCTGTCTGCTGGGTCCCAGACTCCAGAGATTTTCTTGTATTCCAAACTCTTCTCCAGAACTAGGCTCTCCTCGACCGAAGCTCTGTCCACTCCAGCTCCACCAGGGAGGGGGAGTTAAAGATTAAAAAGCCCTCTCGTTCTTCCTGGCACCTAGACAGCAGCAAAAGTGGCTAGCTTGGTTAGATAATAATGACTAAGTCTCTCTGCACAAATTCTTGGCTTGATTTGAGGCTCAGTTTGTTAACATGAAGTAACTCAGACTATGTTTCATTCTGAGGCTAAGAGAAAACAGAAGGGTACTGATGTAGACCAAAACAGAGGTAAAAAGCAAACTTAGTGTGCGAGTGGGATGTGCTCAGGAAAGTCACCTGTTAGTATCCTTTAGTTATAGGATTTATTCAGTGCAACAAGATTATGCTAATTAGTGTTGACAGAGAAGTCTTGGAGAAGTGTGTGGTAGGATGCCTTCTGAGGAACTGTCAGGATTCTAAGGACAGGGCAGATTTTTCATAGCATTATAAAAGCATGAGTGGGCTTTGCTTGAAGGGGGTGTGCTCTGCTTGTTATTCACTTTAGAAGGGCAATGTATATTTTTAACATATGATGCCTCCTACATGAGGATCTGGGCCAACTATTATCGCTTGGGCAAGTGGCCCAGGGAAACTGCAGTGCTGTCACAGAACATAAGTTTGTCTTGGAGAGCATTGGTTACATATAAAAGTCTGTTGATAAATATAGTTATTGCAGTAAGTATAGGTTTTTGTTTACATATTAGAAATAACAACAAGTAACTCTTTAATTAAAAACAAGTAACTTTAATTAAAAAAATTAAACCTATTTTCTGCTGTGCAATTCAACAATAGCCTCACAATTTTAACCAAGTCTAACTAATACATGAGCTTTCACACTATATACAGCGGAGGGCATTGTTGATCAGGTAAGAGGTGTGTGGTCATGACAATGTCAAAACACTGCAAACACGCAGCTCTATAGTTTTCATTTATAACAGAATAGCTGTCCCTATGTCTGTCTATTTTCTAATCTAGCTCAGATAATTTACTTGTCTTTGGTTTAGATGAAAGGTCAATGCCGCCCATGATAGACATGGTGATATAGAGTCAGAGTAGTGCCGCCATCATCCGGGGGTTGAACAGATTATCTCAAAGCATAATCTAATATTGATTAAACTGCTCCATGTGTTTAAGGACAGTGGTGATTATTGACCACTTAAAATATGGTGTTGGCTGGGGTCTTAAATGCTATACATACAAGTATATACTTGTATTGATCACATGTATGCGGCGCAACATGTAATGATACACACAAAAACAAATATGTTATTTAGAAACTGATTAGGATTTCAATTGGCCACGTTCTGTCTCAGCTTCCACATTTCGTGGGAAATACATCAAATTGTGTTACTAAACTTCTAAAGTACTAAACTAAAAATTACAAACTTCCCTCATCATACACTTTACAAGTACTTTCATATCTGTGTGTAAAAGTTTATTTTAACTTCAAAAAAATATATTAACACAGGAGTGATCGGTCTTGCTTCTAGTGATCTACCCTCAGAATTTATTTCACACTCTAATTAAACACTGCAAAACTAGTTAATTATGGTCTTCACTCACTTGAAAATCTCAGGCAGGTGTATTGGAGCAGGACTGAGCAGCCTGCATTGAAAATCCTATATCGTAACAACTCAATTTAAACTACCTAAAAGTAAGTACCTAAACAAATCATGAGAAACAACCCATTTATATTTTTATATAACCCATTTCAGTATTTATATTCAATTGAAGGGTATAATCCAGGCTGCATGTACAAAACAAACAGGCAACTGACAAATTCTTTGTGAAAGGATAAGTAGTTTTTATAGTTTACACCATCATCAATCATGCTTTTGTTTTCCTTTGATGAGGGTGTGCTACTTATCAGTACACACAAAAACACATCAAGATAAGCAAGTAAATGCTGTGTTCAGTGTCATACATTTGTTTTGTAGGCCTTGTAATGCGTAAATGCTTAAAGGTACACTCACTGATTTTACAGTGCTTCACTGTCTCCTATTTGTTTTAATAGTTTTGAACGTTATACTGCCACCTATTGATCTGGATGCATGAAGTTTGTTTGCTAATTGCTCACATTAAAGCTGTTTGTTTTGTTTTTTTTTTCATTTTTGTGATTTTAGCTATTGCAACGCTTGCTGAGAACCAAAATAAATTGGTTAATAAGTATAAAAGTTTAGAATTCATACAACCCTGGGTCTGAAAGATATCTGAAAACTGATATATCGTCAGAAAATACACATTATAAGAAAGATTTGTCAAAAGGGAAAATATGTAAAATTCATACTGCTTGGCTTTTCTAGCAGCGGTTCTGCATGTTGATTTAAACAATCTAGTTAAAACCCCTTTTATATTTGTTGACCCCAATATGAATGTACATGTAGGTAAAAGAGAATCTGTTCATAATTGTAGACAACCTTATTTTTGTTAATGGTCATAACAGGAGCACGTGGGAAAAACAACTTTTAGCAATAACATTATTAACAATTTTTGCCATTGGTGGTCCATTCTATACACAACCATCCACAGAGAGAAATTGCCTTTGAGAGCCTCATTAAAAAGTAATTTTTCTTTCCGATAGCATTCATCTCTGCAACACTGCTGTGTTCTCTAAATAGAAAAACATTAAGGGAAAAACATGTTTACTTGCTGAGACATGCGGTCAAAACATCCACACAACTTATGATCATAAGTAATTTCACATTGTCTTCTAAAACTATGGCAATATCAATCTATGTTGATTTAATTTTACTTTATATGCATCTGAAACGTTTTATTAATTTTAGCAATTTTCTTTTGTTGCTGGTTTTAATAAGGTCTGGTTAAAATAAGATACTGCAAGTAAGAATTAATGCAAATGAGATTCAATTAAAAATTGTTTAATTTGTTGTATTTATGTTAAATCTAGTTATTAAGCAAATACATAAGTCAGTGTTCAAAATAGTCTCCTTTCTTTACCCAGATTCTCAATAGCAAGTTAACAATAATTATTTGTAATTTGAGCCGTCTGGTCTGATTTGTCTGTGTGTTTGACACATCTTTAACCAAATTTAAATTTAAAAGTTATTTACGTACGCTTTTTACAATTTTAAATTGTGGTAAAGAAGCTTTACAGTAAATACATATTTGAGACAATATTCAATGCTTCAAAAAATCAGCCTGTCATTTTGCAGGCTAATAATCTCTTGCTACAATGTTTGTCTTATATTGTCAGCTGTGAGGTATTTTATATAATGATGTGTGCCTGTCTAAATCATGTCCAATTAGTTTATTTACCACAGCTAGACTCCATTCAAGGTGTAGAAACAACTCAACAATGATGAAGAGAAATAGGCACCTGAGCTAAATATCAAAGGGTCCCACTACTTACACCAATGTTTTCAGTTTTATGTTTTGTTTTTAATAACTTTAATAAAACTTACAGACATTTCTCAAATTCTGTTTTAACTTTATTATTATGGGAAAATGAGTGTAGATTAATGAGGGAAAAAATGAATTGAAACAATTGCAGTATCAGGCTACAATATAACATTTTAAAAAGAGATATAATATTACTGTATTTCATAAGATTCAAATATTGTAATGCATATAAAGTAGTTTTAGGGGTGGATAGGTGCTGAAAATAAAACAGTACATCTTTAATAACATTCTGTCACCTCTGATTAATTTCAGAGTGTAAATGTTCTAATTTCCAAAACTAATGGCAGCTAAAATTATGGCAGCCAGGGTCTTTACATCACAGCACAGCTTATGTTGTGTTTCTCCACACTCTACTAACTCCCCTTCTGCTCATCAGATCCATTTACTAAACATCATGGTCCATAATTGGCTTTAACACTGACATGGACAAAATAAAACCTTCCCGTCTTTGCTTTCTTTGCCACATCAGTGTGTTTGCCATGTTAAGAAACCACTTTTGTTTGATCCTGTGGGATTTACTGTATATGCCTCATACACAACTGGCTTCTGTTTTTCACCTTCAGCAAGACAATTTAAGTTTAATTTTCCCTCTGCAGTAAAATTAGTCTTTAAGAGCAAATGCAGATATTGCTGGACATCAAAGAGTCCATGACATTGTTCAAAATCAACATAAAGCTGGTGACTTGCTCATTACAGGTATATTCTATATTCTGTTCACCAATTTGTTAAAACATTTATTTTATGTTGCCTTTGTCCTTGAACTGCTAAAGTGAAGGAATTTAAAGCTCCTGTTTATCTATTTGTCAGTCATCACTGAACCTACTTACCTATTACAGTGTAATGGGAACTATAGGAAACACTGGGGTATAAATTTTACATTGTACATTTTTCATAAGGTAGTACTCCTCATCAGATCTGAATGCATTAGCAATTCAATCTAGGGGTTGAGGTGTCTGCTTGAATATGCCAAAAGAGTGTCTGCTGTACCATTTCGTCTGTTGACTTTTTGAAATAATCAGATCCCGTGGTGCCTGTGGTGTCAGACCTACCTTGGCCCTTTGAGACCATCTTAAGCCCAGTACCACTGGCAGGGCTATTTTTAGCTAGATAAACACTAGATACATTTTCCTTCAAGGCTATAAGAAAAGACCTTGTACACATTCTGGTCCAATTCAAAGTGCAAGTATTCAGTTGCATAAAAAAAGCTCCTCATTGTTACTTAAAGTAGGCCTTTATTATTTTCAATTCTATTGATTCCTAAAATTATTATTTGCCAAAATGATTTAGAAAGCAAAATTTAAAATCCATTCAGATTTCTAGATGTGTTAAATTTGCTGCAGAGCTCACCCTATGAGTATGACTGTGTCAAATTATTAATGCTCCATAGAAGTCTTTGCCTTATGTTTTCAGTGTTCTGAATGCCATATGATAGCTTTTTGTGAGGCACAAACCAAGGCTGTTGTTTAGAACCTTTTCCCCAGTGACTAAACAGTGACAGAACTTTCACTGTGGGTAAACTGTTTCTTAAGAGATCACTGGCACTCCATACACATTCACTATTTTAATTAAGTTCATGTTTGCAAGCTCTCTCTTGAGATCTGTGTCCGTTTTTCACTAGTTTTACATGATTTACTGTCAATCAGACCAATGCCTCAGGTCTAGCCTCAGTAATAATTTATCTCCTTTGCTACCTGGAATGTTCTTAGAATTATCTGTAAAGTATTTGTCAAGCTTTAAAGAGCAGTCTTCATTTTTTATTCTCAGACTTAAAGCTTTTGATGTTGATGAAACATCACCTCTATTTTGGTCTGTCAGTACAGACATCAACCAGTAAAAGAGATAATTTATGCAGAAATTCTATCATCATTTTCTGAACCCATACTATACTTTCTTTGTTATATCAATACAGTTTCATGTGTTTTATTGTACTTTGTATGTTTTGAAGTAGTAAATTAAGAACAGCAAACAGTGTCTTACAACATCTTAGTCAGCATACCAATACCTACAATTGCTCAAAGTTTGCTCAAGTATGACTGATTGAACTGACTTATATATTATGTTATATATAAAAACAGGAATGCATTCCTGGTTATGGCAGGCATTAGTTGACATGCTGAAAATACCCTGTCACTGCCCTTTAATCTCATTTGCGTTTATGTACATTTAAATATGGTCCTTGTGCCAGGATTGACATCAATGACCTTTAATGTTTTTGACACCAAACTTGCTGTACTGCCAAATTTGAATTCATGAATGCCAATGAGTCAAACTGTCACGCAGTCATATAAGGATGAGTCAATAATCATTTCCTCAAAACCCTCATTTTTGAACAAACTCTTATACTCACAGGCAGCTATATTAGCTTTTTTCCTCTGCTAACTTCAGCCACCACCACCGACACCCCCCCCCCCCCCAGTCCTCAATACACCCCACCAAATCTGATTAATCCTGTTTGCAGAGTATAGAGATCATTTTACGTGAAAAGTTGGAATTACTGACAGCAGAATAAGGATGGGGGCCTTTTTGAGTGTAAAAAGCCATAAATAGCCTGACAAACACTGAGGTTTAGATGGATGCTCTCCAGATGTAATGGAAAACATCCAAATTGAAAAGAAAATAAAGCTATAAGAACCACAGTGATACATAATTCAATTTGGCTAACAAAGCCCCTTGGCACAGCTAATGTGGGAGACAGAAATGACGCACATGAGAACAATGTGATCTTCACGTTTTGTTGAACTCTTCTCTTGTAGGGTTTCAGGGAATCGGAGAGAGGGTGAAATCAGATTTGAAGTTACCTGGTTCAATGTAAAATCTAATGGAAATGTAAACGGATAATTTAGGGGCAATAACCCACCCCGCCGAGCATTGTGCTGAATGACTTATCAGCTGCCTCAAAATGTTTGACTGAAAATGGTCCTCTGTATTTTCACTCAGAGTTGGACACGGGCCCAATTTAATCTAGCGTACCCGCCGCAATTATGTGAAGATCCTGTTAGGACCGTATGTGTGTGTGTGCTGGTATAATGGATGGACCTTCATCACAGAGGCAGTGGGGGAAATTAGACCATTCTCTCTCTCTCTCTCTCTCTCTCTCTCTCTCTCTCCAATTCCACACACAGAGAGAAAAAACATTTTATCAGTGTTTTCTAAATGTGTATTATAGTTTCCTAAACCAGGAGCATTTTGATCCTGTCTTGCTGCTCACTAAATCAATACTCACCATCAACAGGCAAGGCCCAGAACCTGTGTGACATTAACCTAAAGTGACAGGAAACCAAGATGAGGACAGCAGGCACCCAAGGTCATTACTTTAGCACTTCCTTCTTCAGGGAGTTGGCATATGTTTTGAGGTCAGCCTCTTGGAAGAAAAAGTGCAACTGAAAACCGATGCCTTCTTGCTCGATTCGGCACAGATGCAGAACATCCCACATGCCTGAGGGAGTCATGCACCTTTTTTGTTTTTTGAAAGGGCAACAGTTCTTGGTGCCCTAGGCAAGATAATATATGACAAAAAAGAAATACCTTAAAAATGATGAAGTTAAATACAACCGTGTAAGAGGCATCAGTCGAGGCGTTTAGTGTTCAAGGTTTAAAAACTGACCTAAAGTTTAGAACAACATGGGGGGGCTGGGGGTAAAAAAATGAAATTTGCAAATAATCAGCAGATAGCGTGAGTCAATCAGATTGGCCACATTGAACATGTGCACACTATTTTTATACAACAGTTGTACATCTTTATCAAAGATAAAGAGACATCTAAGCAGAGACATCTAGAGCAGGCATTTAGCATGAAGTACACTCATCTTTCAGAACTGGAAAAATAACACAACAGATTATTGAGTAAAAAGCTTCAATCTATAAGAATCTATTGATTTGTTTAAAACAAAATAAACCAGAACATCACTGGTCCTTGTAAAATAGTTTCAGTGGAGATGTTTAACCCTTCCATTCACAAGAAGAATCAATACTATAATTATAGAGTAGAATAATAAAAATAGAATAGATACGTAAGCTATAGAGACTGTAATTTTTCCTTCTTGTTAAATCGTGGCCCTTTGTTGTAGCTAAAATACTGTTCCAGCAAGCTTTGACATAAAAGACATAGCTACCCATTCTCCTAAACTGCATCTTTAGAAAGACCTTCCGATAAAGACAGAAAGAAAGAACTAACCTTTTGTTTTCAAAAGTGCATTGTGTGGGAAGCTTGGCTCAAGGGCTGTGTAATTGCACCGATTTCTCTGTTTTCTGAAGTTGGCTGAAGTTCACTAGCTTTCAAAGATGGTGATTATCAGATATTTCTCGTGTGCTTGGAGCTCGACTCACGGACTTCCAGCAATATCCTGTTTGCTTTGATGTGAAGTTTGCGCTCTTGCCATCTTTATGCATTTCAGGCTCCTGTGTTCAACATCAGAACACATGAATCGCAATGTACACACCTGTGGGCTTCAAGATTTTCTCAGAAATGGTCCAAAAGCTTTGAAAATGATCCAAATGGAAATCACTTAGTCTTGCAATTGTGATTGAATGTGTAATAGAAAGATAAAACCAATAAGATAAATATAGAATCTCATTTCTCACCTCTTTTTGTAATGTAATTGGTTGAAAAGATATTTTTAGAAATGTAATTATCATAAAATTACTATTAGGAATCGGTAAGGTAATCTGTAAATTAAACTGAAAGAGCACTGGCGTTTTGATATGACACAGCGTATTGAAAATATCTTTTGCTTGAACAGCAAACATCATTTTGATGGTGTGTAATCGCTCTCTGTCTCTTTCCCATCATGCACTTTGTCAAAGAAAATCCTTCACACATTCAGATGCTGAAAAATCCTCATAGGTTCTGAAACACATCACACAAATGAAGGTCTGCTTCACCATTCAAGATTAACATTACACAGTGAATGAAACATTTTACTGTACTTTGAGATGCGCACTGAAACATTAAAATATAACACACACACGCAGAAACACAAACACACACACACACTTATGTGCCCTGTTTACTTCAATGACAGCATACACTGGAGACAGATAGCATGGATTCCACAAGTTTGTTAAAAAGATGATACAGGTAATCTTAGCACGATTTGAAGACCATCTTCAAAATGAAAAATTAAGAAAAACAGACCTAACATAAAAATGTTTTAATTTGATTTGTGCCTTAAGCAGTTTTTGACACAAAAAAATTCTACTCTTCACATATGTATTTGTTCAGCAGGTGGAGCCAGTGAGCCATGAATTCTTGACTTGCAGTTGGAAGGACAAATACAATACAAAATAATGCTTTTTGTTTCAGTCACATCGCTGTGCTGCTCTCCGTCTCCGGTCATTTATTAAAAGCAAGGACATTAAAATGCAAAGAGTCATCTCACAACTGAGCAGCATTTGGCGGAGACACCAACTCTGCTGTTCCTACGCGCAAACGCTATGGCAAACAACAACAGGCTGAAGTGAGACAGAATGAATTGCAATGTATAAAAAAAACACTCGGAGTTTGTGTGTGCGTGTTTTTATCCCTGTCCTCTGCGACAAGTTTATTAAACAAGCTAAGTGAAAGTATTACTGCAAGTATGCGCTGATACACGTCTCCCAACACGCTCCAGCGGCTCCAAAGGAGGGCTTCTCTGAGTGCGGGGAGATAACAGAGTTCGCCCCACAGATAATAAAGTTCCTGTCGTAGCGTCACGAGGAGATTTGAACTTGTACATATCAGCCAAAAGCAGGAATTCTAATTCCCGCCAGACTGAAACAGAGACGTTTTTTGAAAACACCTGAGAATTATTTCTAGCTTGTAGACACGGGCTCCTTATCAAACGCGTGGTATTTATATCACGCGCCGCTGTGAAGCGTCCCGTGAAGCGCGAGGTATTGGATCCGTTCATGGTAGACGAATGTTGAATTTAACAAATCTCTGATGATAACGACTAGAAACGTATGCTAAACACACTCAGAAAGCATGGCATAGTTTGTAAAGTGTTGCGTTATAAGACCTGAAGATGTTTTTCCAACGATTATGCATAAATACATTTAAAGCTCACACTGATGAAGGCTAAGTGAATTTTCTTTTTGTCACAGACGTTTTGTGACCGAAGATTATACATAGCTGAAGGTTCAGCCAATAGTAATTATTCAGTTATTTTTTGCTACAAAATAAACTTAATCCAACTACCTGTAAACGATTGCTGGCAAGTCATCTTGTGTCTGTCAGGGTTTTAGGGAAGGAGGACCCAATAGCAGAGACCTTAGGACATGAATTTATTGACAACACATGATACATGAGGGTAGTGAGGTGCACAGGTGAGACAACAACAGGAACACAGCAAACAAAGACAACTTGAAAACCACTGGATCAAACAGGCATCAGGGGGTAGAGTACAGGGTCAGCAGAGAGATCAGCAAAACTAGGCAGATGGAGAGGCCTGAGCAAGCCAAGACCAGATGATTGTTAGACTGCAGACTCAGGAACAGACCAGGTGCCATGAATGGGGATCCAGTGGGCAGGAACACTAACACCACAAGACTCCACAAGAACAAGTTAGATAAAATTAAACAGGGTCACTACCAAAAACACAAATAAAAAGGCCAAAAAGGGAACAAGACAAAACACCAGACCAAACAGGGACTAGACTGGGGAAAAGCTAAAAGGAACAAGACAAGGGCAAAGACCAGACTAGACAAGACTAATGTACAAGACAAGAAGGAAGACTCAGCCACATCCACAGAAACAATGAGGGTGGAAAAACAGCACAGACAAGCGGGGAGGAGAAAGACACAGGAGGAATAGGTGAGGGCAATTAATTAAGGACTCAAAGGCTAACAAGGAGATGAGGAAAGGAGGAAATGAGGAGGAGCTAAAACAAAAGCACATGGTAAACAATAACAAGGTCATGTGACCAAACAGGAAAATGAAAACAGTGTCAGGGCAGAACCCTGACAATGCCTATAAACAAGAACATGTATGCCTGCAATTCAACCTGATATATACTTGATCAAGCCAAAGATAGCTTACAGTGCTATGATTTGTATACTCATCCTTTAAAGCTGTAGTTTCAAACAGCTTGTTGTTTCTCGATCAAAATGCTGGTCTGGTGAGAGCAATAAAGAAGATGAGATACTGTACATTACATTACACATATCATTACATTTATTCATTTGGAAGACTGTTTTATCCAAAGCAACTTACAGTGCATTCAATGTATGCATTTTTTTGTCAGTACATGCATTCCTTGGGGTCAAATCTACAATCTTTGCACTGCTAACATAATGCCCTACCAGCTGAGCTACAGAAACACAGGAACACTTGTCTTCATCATTAAAGATGATATACAGACTTCAGTATCAAAGTGAACAGCTAGCTAATTCATACACACTAAGCAGTTTTAATGAAAATTTGCTCATTTCTATCTTCATTTTTGGATCCTATCTTAACTGAACTCTGTGTGAACAAAACATGATTAAGCACTCAGAAGAGAAGGTAAAAACATATTTAGCTGCAGACGTGGTCTGTTAGTGTAATACTCCATAAAACATTCAATTTCAAAAGTATGATTTAATTTGTTCAGCTTTTCAGGAACACAAAGCTGAATCTTCGGGCGCACATGTTTTTTTGCAATTCACAATTTCAGCTTTCAACACCAAACTGGTATCTGCCTACTCTCCCTGGCTGTTTTTTCCTCACAAATAACAGTTATTCTAGTCCTTATCCAGTGCTGTTGCCAGCCTGTTTGCACACTTTAAAATGAATAGAAACAACTTAATAGACCTTGTGTGCACTGGCAGGACTGCACACAACAGTGATGCAGTATGCCATTAAAATCAGCCTTAACAAAACAAATGAAGATTTACAATGATTAACAGCCAGAGAATCGTTCAAGAAACCACAATTATTTTTTTAATGATCTTTAATTTTCTTTTCAGATTGCTTATATAATTCAGGGGTTTAAAGGAATGCTCACCTAGTAATGAAAATTCTGTCCTCAGTTTCTTACTTCCATTTATAATAACAGAAACCGTTAAGCAACAGAAGAAGACAGCAGCTTGTAGTTTGCAAAAGACAAGTAAGTTTGTGCTTATATTTCCATTGGTCTCAGTATAGTGCTAGTTAACAGGAGGCGTTGGTTTGTTTAATATATTAATCAATACTAGTAATCGCGTGGCAAAGTTGCGCTTGTTCCCGTTTGTTTTCGATTGGCATCGTGGGGGGCTTTTCACACTCGGCGAAACTAAGTTAGAAGGCGTGGCCTGCTGAAATGAATCACGAGGTAAAGTTGTGTTTGTATAAAGTTGGTTGTTACACCGCGGCAGCGGTCGCAGCAACCCTCATATGAATGAGTGTAAAGACCAGCGACTCTACCTGCGCGACTCCACCGAGCAAAGACACCGACAAAGCACTTAAGTATTGTCTTTGCTCTTCTGTTTATTTACTCTACTTTCACTAATAATTTATTACATTTTTTATCTACTCTACTACTTTACCTGTACGTTTGCTCTGTTTTCACTATGTGCTTCCAAATCTCTACCATTACCACCTGCACCCGTAAACCCCGTTCTACACGCTGAAGGTCACACAACCCTAGCAACCTTCTCACTGTTCCCCTGTCCTCTGACTCCTTACTCTCTCTTTCTATCAGGTTCTGGAACTGCCAATCTGCTGCAAACAAAGCAGACTTCATTTCAGCTATCGCCTCACACTCAGACCTTCAACTCATGGCTCTAACTGAGACGTGGATCAAACCAGAGGACACCGCCACTCCTGCTGCCCTCTCCACAAATTTCATCCTCTCCCACACACCTCGCCCAGTTGGTCGAGGTGGAGGCACGGGCCTTCTTATCTCCAAAGATTGAAAATTCAACCATTTATCATCTCTTGACTGTTACACCTCATTTGAATCTCACGCAATTACTGTCACCCACCCCGCTAAAAATCATGTTGTAGTTATTTACCGTCCACCAGGCCAACTAGGTGACTTCTTGGAAGAATTGGATCTGCTACTGTCCAGCCTCCCAGAGGATGGCACTCCACTAGTTGTGCTTGGTGACTTCAACATCCACCCAGAGAAACCTCATGCTGCCGGCTTTACCACCCTGCTTGCATCATTTAACATGAAGCGACTGATCACTACTGCAACCCATAAGTCTGGTAACCAGTTAGATCTCATCTACACTCGATACTGCTGTACTGATCACGCATCTGTTACCCCTCTGCACACCTCTGACCACTTCCTTATCACTATTAACCTCAACATCACTACTGGCACCTCTAGTGAGGCTCCTCGTGTCACCTTCCGGCGAAACCTTCGCTCTCTGTTCCCTACCCGCCTGTCCTCTTTAGTCTCCTCCTCACTGTCCCAACCCCGCTCTAGTCTCAGGGCCGCAGAGAGGAGGTGGCGCAATTCAAATAACCCTTCTGACCTTAACACATACTGCTACTTCTCTCACAAAGAACAGCCTACTGGACACCAACCAATCGGGCTTCAAAAGTGGCCACTCAACCGAGACTGCTCTACTCTCTGTTACTGATTCTCTACAATTGGCAAGAGCTGCATCTAAATCCTCCATCCTTATTCTGCTGGATTTGTCTGCTGCTTTTGACACTGTCAACCATGAGATCCTCCTATCAAGCCTCAAGAAAATGGGTATCTCAGGACTTGCACTTCAGTGGTTTACCTCATACCTCTCAGGTAGATCCTTCAGGGTGAGGTCTCAAGGCCACATCACCTCATCACTGGTGTTCAAGGCTCTGTTCTTGGACCACTTCTCTTTTCCATCTATATGTCTCCACTAAGGTCTGTCATCAAGAAACACGGGTTTTCATATCACTGCTACGCCGACGACACACAACTATACTTCTCCTTTCAACCGGAGGACACTACAGTTGCTTCTTGCATCACAGCCTGCCTTACGGACATCTCAACTTGGATGAAGGCTCACCACCTTCAACTCAACCCTGCCAAGACTGAACTACTAGTAATTCCAGCAAAACCAACACTTAGCCACAACTTTTCCATCCAGTTTGGATCATCCACAATTACTCCTTCCAGAACAGCCAGGAATCTTGGAGTCATGTTCAATGACCAATTACATTTTACCGACCAGATAAACTCGACAGCCAGATCCTGCCAATTCGCTCTATACAACATCAGGAAAATCAGACCTTTCCTCTCAGAACTGTCTACACAACTCCTGGTCCAAGCATTAGTTCTCTCCAGACTGGACTATTGCAATGCTCTCCTGGCTAGCCTACCAGCAAGTACTACCAAGCTGCTGCAAATGATTTAGAATGCAGCTGCGAGGGTAGTCTTCAACGAGCCAAAGAGAGCACATGTCACCCCTCTTCTCACCAGACTGCACTGGCTACCATTGGCTGCTCAAATCAAGTTCAAGGCGCTGATGGTAACCTACAGAACAACCAATGGGTCTGCACCAAGTTACCTAAACTCCTTGGTACAGACCTATGTGCCCTCCAGAAGCCTGCGTTCAGCTAGTGAGCAACGCCTCAAGAAATCGCTGGCTTGAACCTTCTCCTGGATTGTTCTCTCCTGGTGGAATGACCTTCCAGTCTCTATTAAAACAGCCGATTCACTATCCATCTTCAAGAAAAGACCCCTCCCCAATTAAATGCCACTAAATGCAACTACTACTAACACTTCTCTCTTTTTTCCTTATTCTTTGGATAAAAGCGTCTGCTAAATGCATAAATGTAAATGGAAGTTTAATTGCTAACTTAAAGATGTTTCATGATATTTGATAAAACAAGAGGTTTTAATACTGTGTGCCGTTTTACTTAACCCCCTATTTATTACTAATAAATACTGACGTATGTAGTACACACTATGAAAGATGAGTAGAATAGAAAGGACACACACACGTTTGGGAACAAAGACAGATAAGTGGTTGTCCTCATAAGAGATTGCTTTCCTCTATTAAACACACGGTGTATGCTGTAGGTAGGGAAAAATTAGGCTGGGGGAGAGTGTAAGGTTATTAAGATAGTAATGTAGATTCAGCACAAAGATCCTTTATGTCACATCTGTGCACGGAGGTGACAAACAACACGGGCAAACAAGCTCATGAAATGAACCTACTGAAGCAGACTCCACAGGAAGCAGGAAAATATTAATATTAGCTGTAGATAAAGCTGCAGCCCTGGAGTGGTTGGTGTTGCGAATATGTTAATGACAAAACTGTGCTTCAACAAATAACACATTAATAATCTCCCAGCATCTTTTCCAAGTTTCCTGGGGACTAAGTAAGGGATAATGTGAAGTCGGTTGGTCATTATCACAAAATAAACCATGTGAGGTGAAGGGGTTTTGCATCACCCTGAAGTGGTTTATCTTTGTGATTATGACTGGTTGACTGTTATTATATGGCTCTTTATTAAATGAAGAATTTGTGGCTGGATGAGACATGAAATTAGTATGTGAAATCTGTGACTAAATCTTTTTGTGTCAGAGGTTTTGGCCTACTGCATCTAACAAAATCATTTCATCGGTTTATTTCAGTTTATAATTTGTTAACGGTTTATAATGTTGAAGCTTGATAAAACCAGTCATCATTTTCCAAGTATGGGAAAGATAGCATGGAGCAAAATATAGCGTTAATGATGAGCTGAGTAAATGATGACAAACGTTTTAGTACTGACTGAACTGTTTCTTTAAGATTCACCAGGTGGAATAGATGGTTATACAAGAATAAAGTGCTTTCTGGCTTCAGAAGTTGGTGCAAACACAGGGTTAATCAAGCATTGCATTCTTGGAAATCAGTCAATCAGCCCCTGCAGGGTAAATGTATGCTCTACTGAAGATGACTTAAAACAAGTGATATTACCACTGCACTGCTGGATGTTGTGAGCAATGAGACTGTGAGAGTCGAGAACCTTGTGTTACAATGCCACAGATGACGTCTATTCTTTATATCTGAAACAGAGAATTAGACTGAAGATAGAGTAAAGAGATCTCAGCTGTGTTCTCTATAGAGACAGAGTGTCTGTCTTTTAGCTCTGAGGGTCTCTTACCTCATAGTCTCTGTGCTCTTCTCAAAGAAAGGCCTCCAGCTGAAGAAAGATCTGAGCGTTTGAGAAAGGTTCTGGCATTTGGTGTGGTTTTCCTTGCTGCAGTTCAACAAACTCTTGTTTTTTTTCAAAGCATCTCCTCTTGACTGCTTTCGGCCGCTCTTTAAATTATGGATCAGTGCGTGTTCCTGTCGCCTCATTGCGAGTGCCGAAAAACAGTGGGCTACCAGAGCCAGCTCATCAGAGAAAGGTCAGAGCACTCCGAAGGCACGGATTTCCTCAGCCACACTAATTTCTGCAGAGATACAGACGTGAAAGATTACCTCCTGCCAAATGATAGATGGAGAGCCATTACGCCTCAACATTGACTTGTTTCCATGTGTATTTCTGTTAGTAGTATTGCATAATAAGGCCCATATCACTCTTATTATTGTTCTGAATAAGTAATAAACTCAAGCATAAAACATGGCCTGCACCATTATGATAAATTATGATTTATGCTGATTTGGTTTGATCTTTTTGAAGTGATCAGATTTTTAATTCTGCTTAATGATAGTTAGTTGCATCATGTATAACATTAATACTTAATGTTAGAAGGGACCTGAGCCGTATTTATTAACCACAATATCATACACCCTATTAACACACCAAGCTTGGCTCTTTCGACGTGGGCTAGTAAGCAACCTCCTAGCACCCAACCTAGCAACACATTTAAAACCACTCAGACAGCCTTAACAACTGCCAAAAAAGAGTGTGTCTGAAAATATAGACTTACATTAATGTTTTTATGTATTAATTTACTCCTTTGCTTTTTTTTGGTCATGTGGCCATTTCATAATGGTTCGTTCTCCAATTCCTAATGGTTCTAATTCCCTGTTTGACTGACTGATTTTTCAGTCTGTTCAACCAAACCAGACTTGTGCAGACAAGGCTCAATTTTTCAGTTTGTAGCACAGTGACATTCAAATTTCAGCTGCTGCTGAGAAAGAAAGAAACATGAAAAGGAAGATGAGCATTTGCTGTCTGTCAGAAGGTCTCTTCATGACTGACTGAGTGAATATATTCTTTAATGTGAAGCTATTACCAGCAAGCTCAAAATCTCTAAACTTATTCCTCAATGCATAGACATTCAAACTTTGAGCTACTGGTGTTAGTGGATCACTGCTCAACACAGAACTAAGCTATATATGTGTGTGTGTGTGTGTTTGTGTGAACTTAATTACAAACTAGATTTTTTGGATGAAATATTACTTAAAATTACTTCATATCCCAACAAAAAGCTGCACATTCTTAGTAAAGGAGAAAGAAGCAACAGTCCAGGTTTGGACTCTGTTTACACACCATACAAGAAATCAATAATTGTAATTATTATCATTATTTTCCCCTGGCCTCGGCTAATCCCTAGTTGTGGCAGGTGTTCGATTTTCACATTGCATCAGGCGGGAAGAGATTACACCATACAGTCCCTGAATTTGATATACTGCATTTGTTCCCATTTCAATGACACTCCCACAGTGTCAGAGCAGCAACAAATACACACCAACAACATGCTCAATTATTTATATATCACGCTATAGACAGGTACAGGCATATATAAACAGGCATCTGAAACTCTACATTTCTTCTGAAACTGTCATGCAGAATCACCGCACAAATAAACAGACAGACCTGCAGTTTCGGCTGCACTGACAATTAGAATGGAGCACAGAAGCTAATTAGAACAGTCTTTATTTCTTTAAGACGAGATGGTGAACTTTAATTCATGCAGGCTGGAGAGAAAACAGATTCATTTATTTGGATAATTGAAGGTGTAGATTAGCTGTCTTTTAAAGAAAGGAAAAAGAGAATGATTGCATAGAGTCTAGCTGAGTAACAAATCTAATCTCCTTTCACACTTCCCGCAGGTAGCTCTTTAAATCTTGGCCGGACACCACATTTAAGAAAGAAAGAATGAGACAACAGGACCACTTGTTGGAAACAGGCTTCATGCTATTATTGTGTGTTTGTGTTTGAAAACAGTCAGCATCGCAGTTTGAGATGATAAGACAGCTGTAATGCGGAGCTACCTGTGGATGAGGAGGGACGTGACAATACCTTCAGCGAAGCGGGAGCATTAACACATCCTCTGGAAGGTGAAGTGTGTAATTTCTGTGCCACCAAATGAAATTTAAAAATAATGACAGGTTTGACTGCCTGTTTATTATTGGCTAAACAGCCAGGTAGTCCCGCCTCACACTCACACCATTGGTTGAGCAAATATTGCTGTGGTAGACTTAAACAAACAAAGTAATATTTTGATAGCTTACATTTACATTTATGCATTCTATCAAAAACGACTGGCAGTACATTCAAGTTATACATTTTACCAGTACATGTGCTCCCTAGCTATTTTCAAAAGACAAATGGGTTGCTTATGGCTGACTCAGCACATAAAGTATATTCAAATATAATAATGAATAATACCACACTTAACCTTTAGTATCATTGGTAATATGATAATCGATCAATTCATATAGAATTTAAACTGATGAGCTCATTAGAAATGAACACTACCAATGAAGATCAAACCATCTTTTCAAAGCCTGTATATATATCAATACATGTATAGATTTGAAGATCAAGTTTATGTCTCATATGCACCACGTATCACCCGAGAAGATATTGGTACACTATTTTGGCCCAAAGAGAGTATTTAATATACACTCTGTGCTCTATGGCTTTCATTTCAAAGTGACATGTTTTAATTCATAGCCATCTCTCATCTAGTGGTGTCACTGTTGTCATGTTTAAGTATGTATTGGATTTCCTGATTTTGAGTCTGTTTTGAACAAATAAACTAGTTTTAATGCATTCTTAAATATCTTAAACACAGATAAACAATCTGTGTCTGTCAACAATCTACAATCTGGGCTTTTCCATTTATACAAAAAAGCAATTCAATCATATGGGGAATAATATGTGGGTGTCCTTGTATGTGTTGCAAGGGTATTGAGATAGAAAAGCCATTGTTACCACAGTAACATATCATACATATAACACAATAATTTATATAAAGAGCTAAAGCTCACAGACCTAAAGACCTGAAGACACAGACCTGGCTTTTGCTTCAAATCTGAATGTCTGGTTAAATGGCACTGAATAGTTTCATAAAAATGAGTTGAAAAGAAAATGTTGACTACAAACAGGCAAAACTGAGACCTGATTTAGGCATTATATTTCCCGCAGCCCGTTCTGTCCTGATTTTTAATTCAGATGCACAAAGTAACAAGTGCCAAATTAAACATAGTATTTTTCCTTTTTCCCAAGGAAAATGTCTGAGGGAATATAACATGACAGTCTGAGCCCAAATGTCCAACTCAATGGCTCTATTCTATGAATCTGCAAGTAGAATTTAGCCCTTTGAATATGTTAACAATTAGGTTTTGTTGTTATTTTAAGTCAGTATATGATAAAAAGAGTCTCTTGTTTCTCCTTGGTTTCTGGGGCTATTTTATAGAGAAGGGCTATAAAACAGAGATTTCATCAAAACAGAACAGATTTCATCTTGGATACTCTGCCTAAGGAGGTTCTCGCTCTCCTTACTGAAACACACATAGGACTCTGGTGCAGTTTATAAACCACAGGTCTGGGACCTGGGATGTGGCACTTATAACTAAACACACCTTTAATAACTTTACTGGGCTGCTGGCAGTTAGATCCACAGGTTACAATAATTATAGCTTGGTGGATATTTTGTGGTACAGAACCGAGTGGGACTGTTATATGTCTTTATTGGGCTTCTTTTAATTTTAAATCTAATCTAATTATATTCTGTGAAAAAAACAGTCTGATTTCTAATCTAATCTAAGAATGTTCATTCTTTAGAATTACTTCGTTTAACACAAATATTTAGCAGTGCTCGCTAAAGCAAATAACTCGCTTTGCACTGTTGCTGTTACGGACATAAATGATTAATGATCATGATCACATGCTTTTTTGAGGAGATTACTGTGCATTCTGTTACAAGTGATTGCACTTGTCTGGCACACGATGAAATGGATGCAAAAATCTCATATACTTACAAAGAAAGAGATACCCAAGCCATATCATATAGACCACAATATGGAAGATACGTTTTGACACACCATACACCCCAGCAACTAATCCATAAACACAAATCCTTTTCATACAGATGCACTATATTCCATAAAAATTCATATACGTACACCAGTGTTTGTATTTGTGTGTACGAATGAAAAATGACAGTCTTGTATCTATAACCACATGCTTGAAATAGCTGTCACAAGTGCAATGGATCTTGTTTTGTTTTGTGCGTCTGTCAACAGCATGTGAATGTATATAGATGATATCGTCACAGCTTCAGTCGTCATCTTCTAGTTTATATTCTGATATTCTCTGCTAACATTGACCCAAAGAATTCAGCAGCACCAAACACAGTTTTACTGCATCATGTGGAGAGCCTTTGTGCATATAAACAGATAATGAGAATCCATTTAATCACATTGGACATGCCAAGTCAATCTCAGAATAGCAAAATGCTTGAGTCCACTCCACAGACAAAACTATGGGGACGAAACTGAGAGCAGATAAATATTTCATTAATCAAAAAGCTGTAATCATGAGCAAAGGTGAAACAAGCTACTCAAGCCCACAAGAACCAAATCAAGTGAAGATGACATGTTTTCAACAGAAAGAATGATTGTAGAAAAGTTATTTTTGTTGTAGACATAACTGATATACTTTGGGTCCTTCATTTTAACTGAGTGCACACTGTATGATTGCCACAAACCTTCAGGAATCGTAAATAAGGACAAAATTGGCAATCTTAGATCTCTTCTTAGATGTCTGTGTGGGACATGCTCACAGATGGACGATTAATTCCCTTTGCAATAAAGCTTAGCCTTGTAGCTAAGCACCACAAGCAACAACCTGCCTGGGTTGGTTTGTGCTGTATTATAATAATTATGCCTGTCATTAAGAATATTATTGTGAATGATCGCTGTATTGTGTTAAAAAGTCAGTCAGTGTTATCAAGCGCAGCCATGTTTATAATACAGTCTGACAAACATTCATTGAAATGCACTAAAAAAAGTAATACACCCACATGTAGACTTTAAACCAGTGTACTGTTTGTACAGCTGGAGATTTTAAAAGACAATCTGCCACTTAGCAGCAAACGATGATTTAAACCAACACACATCTTTAGTGTGAAAGATTGCTTCGCTGTTGTTTTCAGATGAAGTTTTCAAAGCGGTGGCCCTGTCTGTGCCAGCAATGCACACTTAATTACTGTCAGCTTTGCTCTTTGTCAGGAAGACCTTTTCCTGCCCGCACAGCAAGACTCGTTAAAAGCTTTTTTCAAGCACTTCTCTCCCAATCTGACATTAATTACTGTATCACTGCTGTTTGTTAGGTCAGTTTGAAGCTCTGCTTCGCTGAGAGGAATCGGTCATTATGAAGATCTCATTATTCAACCATGTGCTTTATTCTTCTGTACTTTTTCTGCTTCATTTATACACAGATCTTGTCTGTAAATACAGCTTTCCCATGCAGCACAACCTGCGCCATGATCTAGATTATAGGTAGGTTGAGGCCGCATCATATGCATCACAGCATATGGCCACACATGTGGAGTGTATGGTAGAGACAGGAAGTTACAGATACATTAGATATAATATAAATAACAGTCATTTTGTAATGATGCCCACCAAGTTGTGTTAAACTTTATAGCTGGGATTTACTCATAGCTGCAGCATCATACTCATTTTGGTTGTAATTTGTTGAGATGTAACTCCTTACTGGTTGCAAAGAAACATTGTAACAAGCCACAAAAAAATTCTGAAGTTATTTTTAAAGTTTGTATTTGAAAATTTGAATCTGTCAATTCTGTGAGATGTGAGACAATCAGGAAGGCAGAAATTGAATATATCTGGTATAACATGAGATGAGAGGAGAAGGGAAAATATAATTGTCAATTAGTAAGACCTCCAAGTTGGTCAGAGGATTAGTCAATCCCATTATCAATGTTTTTAAATGAATAAGTGAATTAAACGATTTATGTAAGAATGTTTTCATGAATGGTTTTCCCAGAAATCTATTTAGCTTGTGAATTTGCCCTACTCACGAATAACTTGTAATTGTATGAATCGAGGTGAGATTTTGCTCACCCATTAAAATGACTCACACTAGCATAACACGATGTGGTTTGCGTTGCCTGAACATTATTTTGATTGGGCAATTTTTTAAATTGCTGGGAAAATCATCATTGATGTCATCGTTGTTGATGTCATTGCATCACAGCCAATTAGAGAGAACCCCACATAATTCGGACAGAAGATTGCAACTGGAAAATTTTACCAATGACAGACTCTGGCTTCAAACCAGCAGGAGTTCTGCTGTATTACCAACATCCTGCATTTTAAACCTCACATTTTAATGCCCGGTAAACCTTGAGTAAGTCTGTGCAAAACATAAATTAAACAACATGACTAGACTCATTCTT
>JBAJNP010005254.1:4277-29757 GCA_036877545.1 Yasuhikotakia modesta
GTGTTTAACTGCTCATAGACTAACATCACTTAAACTTGCCGATCTTGTTACATGCTCTGAAGTAGCACGTATATCAGTAAGAAGTTTATTTTCTAGTGGCCATGGGAAATAATATTTCTTAGAGTTAAAGTGTAATTGATAATCTTTCGGTGGACGAATGTATTAGTTAATTATCACGGTTAACTCTGCTTGATCAGATAGAACATCTGTACACGTACATACTACGTAATTCGTATAATTGATTACAGTTAATTATACTTATTATTACCTTTGATCTGAAGCTCAAATTCCCTCATTTCAGCGGAAGATAGTGTATTAAACAACGCTTTCTAAACCGGCTGACACGCTACAGCTGTTTCTGGTTGTTTCGCTCCTCTCTCTTTGTTTTTGTACAACAAATGCTCAAAACATATGGTATGCAGAAAGAGCTGCCACATATACTTTTAAGGTGGAGTAGGCCAACCCAGCAGAGAAGCGTGCCTGCAGGAACTCCAGCACTGTATCAACCGGGCAGTTCACAGGGTCAAGCTAGCAATCACTGCACCATGAAGTGTAAACATTCCACTTCAGGGAATACAGTTTCCTTGTTGAAGGAGCTCTGGATTGTAAAATGGCCTCAACAACCTCGGTTGAGAGAAGCTATGAGTTGTGCCCCCTTAGGGGCCATTCCCACAGGTTCCACAGCTCTGGGCGAGGGTGGACGATAGTGCCCCCTGCCTGAGATAGAAGATCCCCCCTCAAGGGGATCCTCCAAGGAGAGCCATCTAGAAGAGTTCTTGAGATCCAAGAACCATACTCGGTTCGGCCAGTATGGGGCTACTTGGCCCTTGCCTTGACAGCATGTCTGCTCCTACATTGCATCGGGTATATAAACTGCTCTCAGAGAGCAAAGTTTCCCCTGAGGCCACACCAAAATCTGGTGCACCAACCTGTATAGGGAGCATGACCGCAGACCTTGGGGATTGATATATACAATGACTGAAGTGTTGTCGGTGTGCACCAACACATGCTTGTCTGCTAGAAAGAACTTCAAAGCCTGAAATACTGCAAGCATTTCTGGGCAATTGATGTGCCAAGTAAGATGGTGCTCTTTCCACAGACCGCGGGCTGGGCGGCCACTCATGACCACTCCCCAACCAGTGAGGGAAGCATTGGTCGCTAGCATAATGCAGCGACCAGGATCCACCCAACACCAGCTCTTTCATATGGGCGAGAACGACATCTCAATGCCAAATTGCCATCTGCTCTGATGGAGCCAAAATCAACCAATCGTCTATATAATTCAGGATATGAATGCCCTGAAGCCGCAGAGGGGCCAGGGCTGCATTTGGTGAAAGTAAGGAGAGAGAGAGCAAGGCCGAAAGGAAAGTTGTAAATTGGTACGCTTTGCCCCCAAAAGCGAACCTCAGGAAGCGCCGCTCCGCCTCAGTGGAAGTGGGACCCGCCCGCAAGGAACGCTAACGAGGGCTCCCTCCTCAAAGAGCCTGTCTGGAGTGAAGCACGCCCCCTTAAGAGCGACTGAGCGTGCTCCACTTCTAAACAAACATCACACAAAGAGTGTGTATCCCCACCCATAATAAAACGCGGGCAAGGAGGAACACATTCTCTGAATTGTTCAGAGCCCCTTGTCTTTCCCTTCGCCTTTAGCATTCTAACTTAAATGCTTTCCCTGGCGCTAATAACTAAGAAAGATAAACAATTTGACACACAATGCAACATAGAGCGCTTCGCTAAATGAAAGAAACTAACCCAAGCAGCACAATAGTGATGGGATGTTCTTGAACGATTCGTTCATTTTAAACGAATATTAAATGTGACTCGAGAAGAACGAGATTCATTCAGTCGCACAAGCGCATATTGTGCTTCAAGTCTTCGGGTTTTCGAGTTGTTCGTTCATCACGTGACAGCCCCTAAGCTTAACCTATGCAGCTTGAGCTGGAATTGAATTTGATGAACTAATCAATCTCTATTTTCATCCAAACTCTATTTTAAGTTGCTTTTATCTTAATGTCTTGACTAAAGAAGGTCTTGAATGTCTCAGCCTTCTAAGATATTTTTTTCTAAAATTTAAGTGTTGTGAAATAATCTCGCCAGAGTGTCAGTTTTTTACATAAAACAATTTGGAAACCGATACTATATTAGAGTGCGTCACACAGCCTTGTGCAAATAAGATCTGCGTGACGCAGGTGATGGATATGACCCTGTTTAAATACAGTATGAAACCACTGATATGACACCTGATCCAAGTAATGATGATATCCAGCGGTCATGTGCTGTCCATGGGCAGTATAAACCAAATTGTCATTCCAATGCTGCAAGCCAGTCCTCAATGTCTTTCTCATTAGATGTGGCATCCTTCTTCCAGTCAATATGCCAACGCAGATTGGCTATGACCTGGGAGTAAGTTTCTCCAAGGCTTTGTTTCCAGTATAGAAACTGTTGCTTATTGTATTGATGAACTGATTTTGAGACAATAGGGTAGTCCACAATCATACGCAACTGCTTGTCCAAGTTCTGGCATACATTAGGAAAAAGTGCTGCAACGTTCCTTAATTCTGATTCATCTTTGGACAAATCTGTGTAGAGAATTACAGTGAAACATTAAAACCATATGTCTAATAGTAGATGATCTTGGATTTTAGAAAACAATATACTCTCAAATGTATCCAAACACATCCAAATCTTCTAACTAGAGAATTCAGTTTAACTGTACATGTATAGGTGTATAACTACATATCTTGTGTAGAAATATTAAAAACTCACTGAAGAGCTGTGGAGGAATAGTAAGGCCATCTGAATATGTGATGTACTTCCACTCCATTATTCTCAGCATATATGTGGATGCATTCGCATTGCAACCATGGTATTCACTGAGCACCCAGCCAGGGTGAGCCTCAGCTGACTGAATGCTGACCAGAGGAACCAATGAGTGCCCACTGAGACCACCTGGCTGTGGAACACCAGCAAGATCTAAAAAACAAACAAACACATAAGAATAGATAGAAAATAAAAGATGTGACCCTATGTGAATACAAAATATTGTCACAGACATCTCATTACTGTATATATTACTTAAAGTATAATTATTTATACAGTATTTGCAGTTTTTTGTTAATTCACAATAGTAAGCTTAAAATACATTTTTAAGTAAGCTTAAAAGACATTTCATGGAAAACAAAAATAAAACCTGGCTACTGAATTGCATATGTGTGTGCTGGAATGGAAGAGTCTGTAGTTTGTTTTTTACCGCAGCTGTTTACATTTCAAATAGAGATGGCAACAAATAAACAAAAGTTACAGATTGCAGCTTTAATGACATATAATACTAATGTTTTTACCAAGCACAGTTGGATATATATCCACTAACGAGACAGGTAAGGTAATTTCAATGCCAGATTTTAGTCGTGGACCCATTATGAGCAAAGGGACATGAGAGCTGCCCTCAAACATGGACATCTTGTAGAACTGCCTGTGTTCCATGGCTAGATCCCCATGATCAGAGGTGAACAGCATGACTGTGCTGTTTAATAAGCCATGGTCTCTGAGAGCAGTAATTACATCGCCTACAATGGAATGACACACTATGTTAATACATCACAGCAATTTATTGACAAAACAGCACTTGAATAAACACCAGACCAGACACACCAGGTATGCTCACCTAACATGGCATCTGTTTCAGCACACATTGCATAGTAAAAAGCTCTTATGTTTCTGATCTCTTCATCTGTGAAGTTACTGCTACAGTTTTTTGTGAATGAAGAGTAGTAATCAACAGGATGCATTTCTTCAAACTGCAACCACTTCGGCACAGTCACTTGCTCATAAGAAACCTTTGGGAGAAGGCACAATCAGTGTTGTTGCTGTTTTTGTCATAACATACTAATAAAGATAAAATGAAATGATTGCTAAAATAAAATGTATAAACATAAAAATCCTGTAAATTAACTCAGAAATGTTAAAGTGAACACAAATGTTCCTCAAGTATGTTTTATATATTTGTATTGTATTTGTATATTAGTATATATATATTATATGTTCATTTTTAACCCTGGGGTAAACATTTGGTTATTTGGAAGAACTTGGCATAACATTCTAGCACAACATTATTTTAACACTCTTAATTCAGCATTAGCAATGCTTAAGGTATTTATAATTCAAAGTCAGTCTCTGTCTGAAACACACTAAATGTTAGATTTCAAAGCAACCTGCCTTTTTGAGCCAATATGGGGAGGTGCGAAAGGTGGAGCCTCCAGCTGTGGGCCCCAGGGAATCTGATTGGTAAGGGTGGGGGAGATTAAGTCCAAGGTATAGGGCAAATGGCTGGGAGAGAGATGTTGCGGAGTGTTGGATCCAATGAACTGCAGCATCAGTGATGTTCCAATCTTTAGTCATGACCCGCTTTGTGGACATATCACCCACCAGGTCTGTGGCTGGACGACCCTCTTGTCTCAGTAAAAATGGCACATCTCTGGTCCAGGCCTCCACACGATTACTAAAAAGTGTGGTTAATAAATAAGACATTACTGTACATGACACATTCATTAAAATTATTGTGACTGATAATGTGTAGCTTCAATTTTCTTCCTATTTTTGCAACAACTTTTAATAAACGGAATAGCCACAAAACAACATCAAAACTTTAAATCACTGTTTAAATCACCTGACAGAGTGACCACCGGATGTGTAATCCAGTTTCCCCATTCTATGTGTGTGGTACCCACTCTTTTGTAAATGGTCCATCCATGTAGTGGCATTGGGATCAAGGCATTTATAGTTGTTCCAAGCCTGAATTAAATGAACAAATTGTCCACTCCACATAGCTGTCAATGCAAATATGTTTCATTAACCAGTTCTCCATTACACTTGCCTGTAGTATCTGGTTCTCAATCTAGGTAAATTTTCCAACATACATTACCTGCCCTTGAAGGACAGCAGATAGGTGAATTAGTGTAACACTTTAGAAAAACAGCACCCATGTCCCTCATATAGTTGATATAAGGTAGTTGTACAACCTCATTCCCTGGGTGAAAAGTTAACCTCCCATCCTTCAGAAAAAAAGAAAATGCTAATCAAAGCCTCTTCCTTTTTTGAAACAGCCAGCGTGTCTGATCACATTTTATTTGTCTGCTTAAAAGGAAACCATTTCATTTATATTGTAATAAATCACTTACAAAGGCATCAGACATGACCAAGACTATGTTTGGTATGTCTTTTGATGTGACATTCAGATACATGCAGTGAGCGTTTATGAGCAACATTAGCACCATTAACACACTAAACATGGCCATGTTTCTGTAGTGTGAAATAATACAAATTCTAAAAACACGTTTAAATTACGTGGAAATATGTAGGTCATAAAAATGACTTATCTTTCTATGGACAATGAGATGTCCCAACAGTTGGTTCATTTATAGTTAATACTATACTCGTTCTAAATGGTCAGAAATCGCGTCTTTCTTCCGTAAACAATGAATTACATACTGCCACCTACTGGAGAACTACTTCTATACGTAATAATCGTGTAGCAGTTTCATAAAAATAAATTACTATACATTACATATTTTCGTTTTTACTTGTACGATTTCTATTTTTTGTTCACTGTCACCCTGTTGGTCTGCATATTGTAAGACTGCTGACATTTAACGTATCTTACGCGTTTTGTAAACTGTTAATATTGCCACTAGCAAAATTATATAATAACAGTCCTAAAGACTGTTAACTTTTTTGTTATTCTCTTCCATGGTTTGTTATAGTGTAATGTTCAGGTATTTGTATTATGTGTATTTTGTGTACGTATGTGTTTTATATCCCTAATTCCACTGTCTCATAAGGTGTTTTTCTGTGTGCCAACGCCATGTGTTAAAAATAAACCACATTATTTCACATTAAAACGATATTTCTGTATTTTATCCAATAGGTGGAGACACAGGATAATAATTAATTCACGAACGATCAGCGTGTTGGGTATGGGGTTTAGAATAGGTGGGTGTTCACAAACTCTTAATTTGAAATGCGCGGACCGCTGCCCGGAAACCTTACTTCTAGTTCCGCGTATACTTGGTGCATTTATACACTTTAGTGGTAGCTAGAATGAGTTAGGATTTAGATTGGCATTGTATTTATTATGCGACACAATACATTTAGCTATAAGCAGTGTTGACATATGATTTCAAAACCTTCGATATTTACTACAAAATATAAGTGGCTCAAGGTAAAATCCATGCATTTATTACATTCTTTAAAATGCATTTTCCAAACTGGAGTTTTAGTAAACGCAGGAATATGTTTGTTGTAAAAAGGAAATGTTTGTTGATTAAATGTAGAAAAACATTAAAGGCAGAATGCAGTGTTTCAAACTGCCCATCACTATAAAAGTGGACATCAATCTGCTGCTGGTTGCAGTGACTGCGCTGGCAATGGTGACTAGACTGTATGACATTCAGTTTCCTAAAGCTGTTGTGTACGTGTTTATTTAGTTATTATTCTTACTTTATTGTTGCGTTGCAGGCCTTTTGGCCTTTTTTTTGGTAACTTTGGTTTTTATGTTACAGGTTTGATGAAGTCTATTATGGGCAGTTCATTTCTCTTTACATGAAACAAGTGTATTTTATTGATGAGAGTGGTCCACCTTTAGGCCACATGATTTTAGCTTTAGGAGGTGAGAAACCTTTTAATTGATATTTTGATAAAATATATTCACAAAGCAAGCCACTTCAAGTATCATTTCCTAATACGTTTTATTTTTCTTTGTAGCCTATTTAGGGGGATTTGATGGCAACTTTGTGTGGAATAGAATTGGAGAAGGTGAAGAATTTTAATACAGAGTCTTGTTGAGGCTGTTATTGTACAAAAGGCTGTTATTGTACAAAATACTTAATCGCATGCTGAGTAACTCCTATGTGAGCTTTTTCCTTACACTTTCTTTGAAAATCTTTAAAACCTTACACAATCTTCAAACGGTTGTAAACATCAAACCGCTACCATGAAATTATTAACATGTTTAATAAAAAATAATTTTTTAAATTAAATTTAGTGATTGCATTAATTTTTTACTGATTCTATTGTGGGTTTATTGTAGAATACACTAGTAATGTTCCTGTTTGGAGCCTACGAATGATACCTGCCATTGCAGGCTCTTTGTGTGTGCCACTTGGTTATCTTCTGATGGTAGAGCTTGGATATTCACATTTGACAGCATTAGGGGCTTCCATGCTGCTAATCATGGGTAACTATCTTTTAGCACAGGTTTGTTGTTTCCTGACAGTATTGACTGCCCTTGATTGGTAAGTTATTGTTTAATGTTGTTTTATTTTTGCAGAAAATTCCTTGATTGTGCAGTCACGTTTTATGCTGCTGGAGTCAGTTTTAATATTTTTTTTGCTGCTGGCTGTACTGTCCTACTTGCGTTTTCACACAGCATGCAAGTAAGAATAACAGGCTGTCTGCTTTGTCAGTCTCAGGTCTGGATTGTCTTGTCAAACTCCAGTGATTATTGAAAATGTTGTGTGTTGTTTTCTCTCCTTGTCTTATAGGTCTTCATTTAGATGGTTTTGGCTTGTGATGTCTGGGGTCAGTTGTGCATTTGCAGTTGGGTATGTGCAGTCAAATAAATCACTTTGTAATTTTTGTCAAAATGTTAAAACATTAAAGTAAAAGTACAAAAAGTGTTTTGTAAGGCATAAAGGCGTAAAATGTAAAAATCTAGTTTCACTTGCTCTGCCAATTGTATTCAGTTTTAGACAATTGAGAGTCTATGGTGTTTTCTTTTTATTTTTCAGAGTTAAGTATATGGGTATGTTTACATACATTTTACTGCTTGGTCTGGCAGCTGTACATACCTGGCAACTTTTTGGAGATCCAACAATAAGCAATGTGAGTAATTGTTATAAAATTCCAAGCAATTCTACAACTTGTAGACTCTGTTGAGGCTGTTATGATTGTGTGTACTTTATCTCTGAGCAAAGGCCAAAGTAGCAGTTCAGCTATTCGTTCGTTTCCTGGCCCTTGTGGTTTTCCCAGTCTTCATGTACATTGGATTTTTCTACATCCATCTTAACCTGCTTTACCGCAGTGGACCACATGACCAGATGATGAGCAGTGCTTTTCAAGCAAGCCTGGAAGTAAAGCATTTTATTTTATATTCCTGTTTACTTTGTGTCAAATGTATGTTACTCAATTATTAATGTAATAGCCACCTACTTAACCTATTAGTTATGAGGAAAAATTATGTTTATAGATATATATCCATGTTGTTGGATCCAAATATGACTACAGCAAAACAAAGGGTCTGTAATATGTATGTCTGTTCTGTTGAGTTAAAATTTTAATCACCTCTTATATAATGCACACATACCCTTAACTGGACAAGATGCTTAATTGGAAAGGTTCACATGCATTATGACCCCTTTTCTGTCTCAGGGTGGCCTTGCCAGGATTACTAGGGGACAGCCTTTGGAGGTAGCATTTGGTTCTCAGGTTACTCTTCGCACTGTGTCAAGCAAACCTGTTCCATGTTGGCTCCATTCCCACAAAGCTAACTATCCAATCAGGTGAGTTATAAGTCTGTAGCCTGTCACAGAGCTGACATAAACCTAAGCATTACAGTTTGTTGTCTTGCAAATATGTTAATCTTAACAGTTTGTCAATGCTTTAAGGTATGAAAATGGACGTGGCAGTTCCCACCAACAGCAAGTCACTTGCTATCCTTTCAAAGATGTCAACAACTGGTGGATTATTAAAGATCCTAGCCAGTATGTACATATTGTAAAATAAAAAAAAAAATGTACATGGCAGTATTTGTATTGCAAATTAATACTTGCTTACAATAGTACTATTTTAAATTTAAGTTAAAATGTTGTCTCCCAGTCACAGTCTAGTGGTAAACAGCCCTCCCAAACCTGTCAGGCATGGCGATGTAATTCAACTACTACATGGAATGACATCTCGCTACCTGAACACGTAATTCAATCCATTATCAGTTTTTTCTAAGTTACATTAGGTATTAGCACTGAAAAATACATCTATTAGTTGGTAGTAACAATAAGCTGACTGTGCTTTGTTTTGAAGGCATGATGTTGCAGCACCCATGAGCCCTCACTCACAGGAGGTGTCTGGTTATATTGATTTTAATGTGTCTATGCCAGCCCAGAATTTGTGGAAAGTGGTAAGACTTTTGACTTATGGGTCTGTAAAACATTATTTCTTTAAATCAATATTCAGAATTAACTTTACATTCTGCACTCTAGGACATAGTAAACAGGGAGTCTGACAGAGAGACCTGGAAGACGATTTTATCAGAAGTGCAGCTAGTTCATGTCAACACTTCCGCTGTTCTAAAGGTTTGTGTTGAGAAAATATACAGCAAGAAGTAATATGTGAACCCTGGATTTCTGCATAAATTGATCATAAATTATTTCTGAAGAACCCTTGTAATCTTTTCATATTTTGTGTACCACCGTCATACTCTGGATCCTGCACCCCTAGACTACACAAAGTATTTAGATTTATTTATTATATAAAAATAGCTTATATTGTACAATATTATTTGTATCATATTAATTTCAGGAAGTTGAACATTTGAATCAGAGGTTTACTTCTTAATAGGAATGGTTTGTGTAAATGAACTGGATTAACTTTTCAGTGTTTGATGAATCCAAGGGTTTGCATTCCTACAACTGTATACAATACATATTATTAGTATTTGATTGTTACAAGAATTCCTTCCTGTCTTTAAGAAACTGTTCTTAATAATTTACAGCTTAGTGGTGCTTCTTTGCCAGAGTGGGGTTTCAAACAGTTGGAGGTTGTTGGAGATAAGATGAAAAAAGGCTACCACCAAAGTGGCATGTGGAATGTGGAGGAACACCGCTATGGAAGAAGTTGAGAAAACATTGTATATATTACACATTTTTTTGGTCTGTTTTTTTTTTTATTTAAAATTCTTGTTTCTGCAGGCCAGGAACAGAAAGAAAGGGAGTTGGAGCTAAAGTCACCTACTCACAGTGACATCAAAAGAAACCTCACTTTCACTGCTAAATTTATTGAGCTGCAGGTAATCTAAATCTAAAATTTAAAACTTGACTTTGTCAATCACTGGCAATTCCCATAAAAGCCTTCCGGAGCCTGTGTTATAAAATTAATGCACTAATGTATGAGTAACAGTGGAAGATGCTGACAGTGAAGAATGAGGAGTCAGAGCACAAATATAGCTCATCACCTCTTGAATGGCTCACTTTGGATACAAACATTGCATACTGGCTCCACCCCTCAAGTAATGTACGTCAACATTTTTTTTTCATTATGTCTTTGCTTTAAATAAAAAGGTTGTATAAGTAATCAGCCTTTTTTTACAGGCACAGATTCAGTTGATTGGGAATACTGTTACTTGGACCACTGCAAACCTTGCGCTGGCTGTCTATTGTCTTCTGTTTTTAACCTACTTATTAAGACGACGAAGAAAAGTTACAGACATCCCTAAAGGCATGTCCTATAGAAATTGATTATTTTCCATAGGGTTAACATTGTCTCACTCCAACCAGAATTTTGCAGAGTGTTGCTAGGGTGTTCTAGCATGGTTTCTCACAAAATTTTATCCTCAAGTTTGTATGATAAACATGGAGCTAAACATGACTCTGATTTTCTTTAATAATACATGTATAGCTTATTCCCACTTCATTTTATAGCCTGTCCCAAATGTGATGTCTTCATACACTTTTCTACTTTGTCTATATTAATTTAGACTCATGGGAACAGCTGGTTTTGGCTGGAGTAGTGTGCTGTGGAGGCTGGGGAATCAATTATCTGCCGTTCTTTTTAATGGAGAAGACTCTGTTTTTGTATCACTATCTTCCTGCACTTACCTTCAAGATCTTGCAAATACCTATAATTGTAGAGCATTTATATACCCATGTATTGAGGTGAGAGACATGATAAAGCTGGAGTTTTTATTCCATTTCATTGGGTACTTGATTTAAACCAGTTTGTTAACTAGATGAATCAAATCATTTTATATAAACTCTCTTTGCATATTTGTTTCTCAGATCTCCAGCTCAACGGCAAGCATTTGTCTGTGTTATTCTGGCAGTCTTTTGCTCAATATACATGTGCTACCACAACCTGAGACCCCTTACTTATGGTCAGCCGGCACTAACATTAGAAGAGCTGGCTGCACTGCGTTGGAAGGAAAGCTGGGATATTATTCTGCGAAGACGCTGATAGTGAAATATCCCTCTTGTTCCTATAAGGTCAAGGCCGAAAATATTTTTTTAGGTTTCTTCAAATAGCTTCCAGGGTATTTTACCCCAAACAAACAAATGTAAAACAAGATCTCATTTTCTGATATACATATAAATATATTACCCGGAAACTGAGCATTCAATTCTTTAATGATCTTACTGAGTGACTGAGAACCATGTTTTCATAATTGTCAATGTTCAGAAGTCTTTTGGTCAGTAAGAGCTTTAAGCTCATTCTGCCAGTGCTTGTACCACTGCTGCATCTGTCTTTCCCGAGCATCACATTCTTGTTGGGCTTTCTCCAACTCGTCTTGTACCATCTTCCCATAGTGCTGGAGATGAATGAACAGTTTTAGCAAAACAAATTTTTAGCAATGCTTGATTTTGTTTACACCTTGTATTAAATTTAGCACCTGCCACATACAGCCAGTGTGCTATATATGGGCTAAAATGCTTGTCATCTGTTGCAACATAATTTGAACTTTAAGAACACAAAGTGCAAAGTTATTTTAACATGAGTAATTTTTAAATTCTAAGCAACTGCTGTAAAAAGCTACAACTGTTGCATTTCCAGTATCCACACATACAATTTAGTAGCTGTATCTTCACAGACAAACAGTTTTTTACTAAATCTGACCTGATAGCTAAAATTAAAATTCATTATTATAAACTTATAATTGTAAATCAGGGTAAGGTATTTTTGCTGTTTTTTTGTGATATACAGTTACTGGTTTTTAAAAATAATTAAATTGACACAAATGTGTTTAGCTTAAGTTTAAGGTGGTAATAGTTTTACAATTTACCATGTAACAAAACTGTTGAAAAACAAAAATACACCAATTAATTTTTTACTAACTTACTTTATGCAATGCATCTCGCACCTCAATGGTCCTAAGATGCCCTAATGTGGTTTTAACAGTTGTGATGGTAGCCGTTTTTTTAGTGTGTTGATCAAAAGGCTCACCAGCGAACCCAAAGTAACAAATTCCTGGCCATATCCTACAAAAATGACATACAATTCAGCATTCATAACTATGACCTCCAAGACATTCAGTATACATATTTACCACAACAGTGGTCATTCAGATAATCTATTTACAATGAGGATCTTTGTAGGAAAATCATGTACACTGTTTTTAAACGACATTTTTTTAAAAAAGACTTCTATTTAAAGCTATCAGAATATGATAATATTTCCAGACCTGCTGCTGTTCTGTATATTATCACACCTGTCTTCATGCAAAAGACCAGCTTGCTTTTGATGAATGAGTGTAGTAATACTCACTCTCTTCAGTTCGGGATCTGCTTTTCCAAAAGGGGTTAAAATTTCACATATTTTAACATATCAAACCTATGCCATGTAATCACCTAAATTATCATACCACCAGTTCATGTACTTACATCCTACTTGAACCTCATTAATGGTTATAAGGTTGTCAAACTGGAAAAGCAAAGCCTCTGCCAAACTGGCAAGCGCACTGACAAATTCTTGTGCATTTTTGTGGACACAGGCCTGTTCAAAACAAGAGGTCCAATTTTCTAGTCTTCTACAGCACAAATAACCACTGCAGAACAGCATTTATTTTAGTGAAGGTATTTGTGTTGTGTATATTTTGTGTATTTCGTGGCATTATTGCAAATCCCTTGTACCCCATCCCATAGGATGCTATTTTTCTAGGTCATCACCATGTAAGCTGGAACAACATCTTGCTTAATATGATATATATTATGTTAACTGACTTGTTAACTGACTGAACATACCTTCGCACATAATAACAGGTATTTCTAATGCACGTCCATTTATTCAAATGGTCCAAATGTGTTTTAGCTTTAATCATTTTAGTCAACTCTTTATTCAAAAACCAACTATAAACTTAGTATCCATAATTTGTTTTATTAATTTATTATAATATCTCTTCATCATATTTGCAATAATACCATGTATTATGTGTTGAACATAATACTACTTCTATTTTTTGGTATATTTCAGTGTTATGTGTGAAACTGCTTTGAAGCAATGTATAAATCGCAAAATAAATAAAATTGAATTGAAGGTTTTAAGATGCTACCTGAACTTTCTGCCTTATATATTGAATTGCCTCATTCTGTTGTTTTTGTCTCTCCTCTTCAGCCACCACTAGTTGCTTGAATTCTCTCTCACATGCTGGTTTGCACAGACACACTCTCAGCTTACTGCTATACTCCTCCTTTAAAAAAATGGCAGAAAACAGTAGAACAGTATTGATAAAATGTTAGGGCTATATGTATTTTGTGTAATATACTGCTCACTAAAATTAGGGGATATTTCAAAATGAAGTGGCAGAGGAACTGTTGGATAGTTTGATCCTGTCCATGCTCCATCACTGTCAGTGTGTTTTAGAAATCTTGGGTGACCACACACCCTGCTGAACAGGTATGTATGGCAATCTCCTCCAGTCTGACATGTTTCTGTTCACCCACACTAATGTCACATGCTGCTCAATCACGATAATTGAGTTTGCATCTCATTTGCATAATCAAACAACTTTCTATGACTTGGACTTTTTTACTTTCAAATGCTTTTTATGACTTCATATTCATTTTTAAATATCCCCTAAATATTTTTGTAAGCAGTGTATTAGGCATATATTTAGGTGGAAGTATCATTCCGTAGTATCATTCTGTGAGTTCTTTCCATACTGTGACAATGTGAGGAACTTCACAGAATGATAGCATAATTTCCTCTGCCCTCACGGCTGTTCTGCATTTTTTCACATACCTTCTTTTGTTCACTTTGTTGCTGAACAAATTCAAACTGGCTTTGAATTTGTGTCACACTTTCTCTCAGGTCCTTGAGGTATTGATCCCTTAATTTAAAGAGAAGTTTTTCTGGTATGCTGGATAGAAAAATCTCAGTTGCCTTCAACTGCACCTGAAATTCTAGGAAGAGAGGAAGCTGCATTATGTAAAACTGTATAATCTTGGAATATCATGTATCAAACCTGTAATCTATATATATATATATATATATATATATATATATATATATATACACAGATTATTTCATTAATTTATGTTGTGTCATTTGAAAAAGTGAAAAGTGTCAACCCTGTAAGCAGCAATTGTGGTAATCAAGTGACTGGCTTTGGTAAAGAAGAAGTCTTTTATTTATCTCTTCTGCACATTGTTCAAATGTCTCGTGCAGATGCTGAGGACAAGTGACAGGACGACGCTCTTTTCTTTTATAGAATTCCTAGTGGTTAATATAGAAAATTAAAATCAGCTTATTTTACATCAGTGCTTAACATAATGTTATTGTAGTTATTGTTTTGTGTATCATAGTACCTCTGCCAACAAGAGAAGAATATTACTGGCTTTCCATAGAATACTGGTGATACAGGCTTTGAAGGTGAAACTGCAAAATATGTATTAGAAAAATATGAAATTAAGTTAAAATGTCATTTTAATTTTGACCAGAAAGTCTGTTTGCATTTACCTGTCATGCTGCTCTTTAGGTATTGAACCAAAAACCTGCAATCTCTTATCAAGGCAGCTGGGTTTTGAGAACCTTCTTATGCCAACAACATAAAATGTCGTAAAGTTCATGTACAGGTGCATAGACACTTCTCTAACAGTATTGTCATGTTTGAAATGTAAAACCTCTGTGTGATCATTGACTCCACCGGTTTTCTGTGCTGGATCTCCATTCCAGATGGACAAATGCTTTTACTTGACCTTTGACCTGATAAGAAAGGGGAGTTAAACTTGTTTCCTCATAAAGTTTTAAGTTTATCCCAGGAACCCAAAATTGGCTCTCACTTTATGATACAAAATCTGCCAGAGATCAATCTAAAAAAGCAAACTAATAACATTTAGCTCTTTACAAAAGCTGTATTAAATTATGACCATACAGTGAAGAATATAACCTGTTAATGCTGCAGAGCGTCTTTCTGTTGAGTCAGTGTTTACCACCTTGAAGTGATGAGGTTGGCCTACCCTAATGAAAGAAAGTTTGTCCTTATATGAGTTTTCATTTTATGCACAAGTTCTGTGGTTCTGTTAGTGGACATTATCACCAAGTGCTATTAACTTAATACTTAATACAACTTAATACAAACTAAAATACAAAAAAGTTTATGTTTTTTGTTTTGCATCAAAACAAAAATTGAAAAAATGATCTAAAAACAGCACTAATATAATGTTTTTCCAACAAATATACCTTTTGAATAAATCCATGAAACAAACCACAAACTCTAAAATAGGGCCATAAACAAAAAATTATGTTCATATATACATGAGGTACTAAAACTTTCTGTAATTGATGTAATTTTTGTTGTTGTTTAAATTTGCTGTTTGTAATTTACAGAATATTCTGTTGTCATTATAATACACTTTTATAGTTGAATATACAGTATGTGTAAATACACTGACTTGAGAAGTCCTTTGATAACCCCTACTGCCATATCTTCCAGAAAGGACACCCCAATGCTGCTAGGCTGAAACAGGCTCTCTTTATCCAAGCATTCTGTTTTATCCTGTTTATGGGACCTAGGGCGAGTTGCAACTGCAAAAGTCCCCTGAAGTGCAGTTTGTGGTGAGGGGAGACCCTTCGAGGCATCCTACAAAAATATAGGAAATAACTTGTTATGAATAAAACCTTCAATCTAAAAATCTATAAGAATTACATTGTAGCAGAACATGTAATAACATACTAAAAGGCATTCAAGGTACTGACACCTCATCCTTAGTTCCTCCATCAGAGAAGTTGTTAAACTGGTTATTTCTGTTATGGTTACAACCTACAATACAAAATGTTTTCTGTAGACCAGTATTATAATATATTTTTAGTTTATATAGGTTTTCCAAATATTCTAAGAACTTACATTCTTGCCTGTGCAGGGTTTGTCATACTCAGCCATAATTTCTTGTACATTACTCAACATGCTGTCAATATTACTTTTTTGCATGTTACTCTTCAAAACCTATATTCAGACAGTTTATGAACAATTAAAAAACAAAAAAGAAAGTAAATTAAGAGTGCAAGAGTGTTTAAAATACCTCTGATTTCATCAGAACCCGCGTACTGGTAAAAATTTGCTTCATTTTATCTACAAACTTCAGATCAATGATGAGGAAATTAAACTTTTCTTCAAATTGTCTGAGAATATCCTTTGCCTGAGGACAAATTAATTTCCATTAGTCCAGAATGTTTTACAAATTCCCTGTCAAAAATAAAAATTCTTTAATGCATTATCATAGTGACTACCTGTTCCAGACACTTTGATTCTCTTCCTTCCATGTCCTGTATTATGGCCCCTTCCATAGAATCAATGCTTTTGTCCATTTTTTCCAGCTCAGACTGAAAGCCCTGAATTTCTTGAGGTGTAAACCTGCCCCCCTCAGAAAACAGTCTTGAAAGAAAAGAAGCGTCATTAGTGGTTCTTAGCTTGTATTCATTGCACATACTGATAACGACTTACTTAAATGATCTTAATATCTGAGCATTTGCTTCCCTTAAGCCCTCCATCTTGAATTCGATCTTTTGTCTAAAGTCTCTTTGTAATATTTGGACAATACTGAGGTGCTTATCCAATGTAGTTTGAAGTGAGGGGCGGAGTTTAATTATCCTGTAAATGTAATGGTCCGACATTGTTTACAAAATTGTAAACCATACATTGTAATTACAAAATATATTTTGTATAAAACTTTTAATTAAAGTGTAATTAACCTTTCAGGTTTGGTGGCATGAGGAAAATAATTTTCTGTACTGTTGATCTGCTGTTTAAAATCTTCAATCATCTTATTTTGTTGAATTTGTAACTCCTGAAATTCTGCCCAGCAATCACCTAAGACCTCAAGTGTCCCCTTGCAGTGCTGATCCACATTATCTTGATGTAGCACAAGTTCAGCTGCTCAAGTAATAAAAACCATGTTACTGTTCAATTTTCTCAGGCTTGTATGCCACCCCAAACATACAAAAACAGTAATGATTAAGGGTATGATATGGAGACAAACCTGTTCTCAAATTGTGAATGTCTTCAATCTTTTTGGCACGTAGCTGGTGGAGTTGGAGGCGAAGATCCCTTTTAGCTTTTAGTTTCTCCTTCTTAGCATTCACAACAGTCATAGTGTTGGTGAGAACAATGTGAAATCTTTCTTCCAGATGGTTGAAAAATGCTTGTCTCACACTATGATGGAGCAACACAACAGATGTTTAATTAAAAAAAAGAAGTTTTTTTTTTTACAAAGAACTATGGAGAATGAAGTGAGAAAAAAGATAACTACAAGCAAAATCAACTGTACAAAATTTACTTTTTATTCCAATATGAGAATTTTACTTTTAAAAATAATAACCTCATGTATGAAATGTCTGACAAGCTTTTCTCAAATCTTCAGGTTTCTGGATAATATTTTATTTTATTATAGGTAAGACAGGTAATTTTAGAGAGGCTAGTGATAGTAACCTAGCTTTGAAAGCATAAGAGCCCACCATCGCTTCAAAACCCTTTCCAAAGCAAAAGCAATGACTGGACAAACAATTTATTCACCTGCATTCCTCAAACAAAAAGAAAGCTGTACTATTAAGGATACTGAATACTATTACACTAGTGATTTGTTTCAGTATTTCTTACACTTAATACACTTACTACTTAAGTAAATCAACAATGAGAGCCTTTGGGTACAAAACCAACTCAGTTTCCGCAAGACTTGTTTGCTGGTCCTCATCAATATAAAACCCACAGCAGCTGTACACATTTCCTTTTGCAGTAGTCAGAGTTTCTTTGGTTTGAGAAAATATTAGATGTTTACAGTCTTGGCTATGCTAGAAAAAATGAGAAAAGAAACTATTACAACAGACACAAAATCTATGTAAAAAAGCAAAGTATTTGGGTTTCACCATTACCATTTCACAAGTTATTGATGTTTCTTGATTGTTTAAGCATGTCTTCTGATCGCCTCTGTGTTTCATTTTAATTTCCTTAAAGGCTGTTATGCTTTGACCTAAATAAACAATGACTGAGTGCATAAATGCATATTAAGCCATTTTTAATCAATAGAACAGTACAGCTCTATAAAAACATTACATTTTAACGTACTAAGTTTGAGAGAAGGATAAAGTGTGTAAAATTCACCAGAGTCCTGTGACAAAAAAAAAAAAAATTATCAATGTTTGTCAGCATATCCCGTTTTATATATAAGAGCATTATGTACCTGTCCATAGACCTCTTTCACTTTGAAGAACTGGCAGACAGAAAGGCTGTATGCTTTTAATTCCTGCAGAATTACAGAAGGGTAACTCTCAACAATCTCCATTTCCTCCTTATAGATGTTCATATACCTTATAGAACACAATGAACAATGCAAAAAAAAAAACATTCATAAAAATGTAAAATTTTCACTACAGATTAGATACCTCATACACAGAAATAGAATGTTTGTTTTACCCATTCTTAATCTCTTCAAAATAGGTTAATGCTTTCTCTAAGGAGGCTTTCAAAGCTTCATCTGAGCTTTCCTGTCTGAGTTTGTCCAACATCATATCCAGGTAGACTTCTTTCTTCTGTTGTGTGAGACTCATTAAAGTTTATATTGATATAAGTCAAGCATGAAATGTAACAAATGTAATAATCTTTAAACCATATACATTTAAACCATGTATACTCAACATTATTGATTATTTAAACCAAAATTTATTGGTTTAAATAATCTTTAAATTTAACCAAAATGCAAATAACTTAAAAGTATTAATTCTTTTGAAACTTCCTTTTTGAGTTTCGTCCTTCTCCCTTCCTACAGTGTGTTCTCTCTTACAGTACCCAGGGTTGTGTGTAGATAATAGAAAGGTTTACTGTGAGCACTATGGAGACTATTATACATGTAATTATTCATTGAAACCTAATATATAATAATATATGTTGAACTTTGAAAGACTGGAGTTAAGGAGCTCTACATTAAAACCAGGTCTAATGAACCTGCCTGAACTGGGTCAAGCAGTAGACTTTGAGTTTATTAGACAGTGCTGTCTATGATGAGGAAGCCAAGCCAAGGAACTGACACAAGCAAGAGTGCAGTGGTAAATACAAGAGTGCAAGATAATACTATAGAAGGGCATGTTGAAGTTAGTTTTACTCAATGTATTTAAGACAATGAGTTTTAAATTGTTACTGTTTTCAAAAAGCGCTGACTAAAAACTTTAACTGTGGTATAATAATATAAGATAATAATAAAGAGTATAGAGGCTTGGGACAAAATTCCAACTGACTCAGTCTGCACCAAACTACCCTAGGTTTGTGGTTCGATACCCTGACTTGATTGGCCATTTCAATTATCCAAATATTTGAACTCTAAAAACATTTTATTTTAATTTTGTCAATTTTAAAATATTAAGTACTATAAAATATATACAAATATTAATACTTAAAAAATATTAAGGTTAACTGTGTGTTTTAGAAAGTTAGAACACGTTCTAAACATTATTACATAAGAAAATCTTGCCTGGTTCTCTTGGTCATGGAGCTGACTGATGGACTCCAGTAAATCATGAAGCTGCTGGTCTCTGTTCGAAAGGCCTGCACAGTGGATCTCCCACAACTGAGCTGCTCTGCATATAAACTCAAACAAGTACTTGCTCTCATAAGCAGAAATCCTTGCCAAACTCTCTAAAGCTTTCTATAAAAAGATTGAAATACACAATATAATGATAGGGTTATAAAAAAGTCAAAATAAAAATAATTTAAAGATGCAGTAAATCTAAATGTATAGTGCTTGTGAGGAGAGACCATTAGAAAACAAAACTTACATCCACATTTGCTAAATAGTCCTTCGTTTTTGACTGACATTGACCAATGAGAGGCATAATCTCCAAATTAACATTATGCTGTATTTCATCTGAGGTAAATCCATATGTGAAGACTTTTGTCTGTGATGATAAAAAGTATTTAATTATTCTTGTTATGATTTGTGAATCTTGAGTAATAATAAACAACACAACAGCACAATGTATTTTACTTTAAAGTGATCAGCCTCTGCCAAACATTCTTGGAAGTTGTTCTCATATTTCTTGTGCAGTTCTTTCATTGTGTAAATGTGCATACAGTCTGAAGAAAAAGAATGAATTTTATTTTGGATTGATGCACATATGGAGCTTAGGGTTAGGCTATTTAATGCCATTTTAAAGCTGAGACAAGCCAGGATATTATTTATATAAACTCTGACTATGGCTGAAAAATAAAGTCATGTATGTTTAGGATGGCTTGAGAGTTATTTTTCAAGTATCCCTTTAACACATCTTAAAATCTCAAAGGTTATATCACATAATGCTGCAGGCTGCAAAATGTATAGCTGTAGACAGTAAAAGGCTTAAGGT
Source organism: Yasuhikotakia modesta (assembly GCA_036877545.1). NCBI lineage: Eukaryota > Metazoa > Chordata > Actinopteri > Cypriniformes > Botiidae > Yasuhikotakia > Yasuhikotakia modesta. Next base: position 24,861 of record JBAJNP010005254.1, read on the forward strand.
TTAATAACACAGAATTAATCCATATATTGAACTTAAATCATCTTAATTTGGAGGAATAAAAAATATTGGTCTGTGTGGTTATTTTGGATAGATTTATTAACATTTCATGTAAATTCAGTTTGTAATTAATTGACAGCCCTAACTGTATTACTAGTTTGAATAGGAACAGCATTTCCTGACCTATCTTCTCATTGATGTCAGAAAGCGCTGAATACCATTCAACAGTGGATGACTGTGACATTTGTGGTGGTATCATGTCTCTTAATGTAAAAGAGAAAACATGAGTTAGATTTTGTTAAAAACCACTGAGTACACCAAAAGTACAACACTTGAAATCAGTGTCTGATTTCTTACCTAAGAATCTCCAGTGTTTGCCTGCGTAGCTCACTATATATTTTCTGATCTGATTTTAAAGAGCTCAGAGTATCCTGAATGTTTTTAGGATTTTGAATATGTGGACTATTCATGAACTCTCTGCAGACAGAACATCAATACAAAATGTCTGTTTAACAAAGTTTTACATTATGTTTTTCTTAATGCATCTAAATAGCATAGGTGTTTTACTTTATAACTTACTTGAATTGATTAACTGCTTCAAGAAGTTTAACTCTTTTCGAAAACTGAAGTTTATCCTTCCATCTCATCCTCTGAAAAATTTCCATCTGCAAATGTCTCTCCATCAAATTTAGACAAAGTCTGGCCAAAGCACATCGATTTGCCAGCAAAGCTTGGTTTATCATCTGTGAAAAAGTGGACTCGTTACAAAAGGAAAACCAGCTGATTAAATTATTTTATTGAGTCAAAATACATTTGTCAACTAAAGTTTACTACCATGGCTTCATTATCAATCAGCCTCTGGACATCACATGGCATTAAATAGCTGATTTTGTGAAGTTTTTCGGTGTACTTTCTCAGTAATGCTGAAATCTAGAACAAAATTAGACTAGTACTAACATATTATGCGTAGAAAATGCTTAACATAAACATGAATATGACCACATACCTTGTTTTTTCTCTCTGATTCATATTTGGCATATATTTCATTGAGTTCTTTAATCCACTTTCTTTTCAGGTGGGATTCATGACAGACTTTGTTCCATATATCATGCATGTCCTTATTAAACAGATTACAACAATAACAATAATATTCTATAAAGGCAGACGTGTACTGAGGTGGACCTTACCTCATTGTTATGTACTAAATCAGAGAAGCTTTCAATCCTCTGCATAAGTTCCTCAATATTGTCATTATATTCTGACAATCTGTGCAAAATATTGTCTCCTGTCTGTCTAAACAAAGGTTCAAAACCCTAAATGCAGAAAAAGTGTGTTAACATGATGAGAAAGTGATAACATGATGAGTTTTACATTTTACAATCCACCAATGTCACCACTTATAAAGACAATAACCATCAGGAAATACTTTTTGGGCTTTGAAAAAAATTGTTTGGGCTCTGCATATAAACATATTAATCACTACACAACAGTTGTGTACCATGCTGAGGCTGGAGAGATCTGTCTGCAACAGTGAAACTGCTTCATTGTGATCTTTTTGCCTTTTCTCTATAAGGAGGTCAATGATGTCCAAGTTCTTTTTCTCTGTAACTATGGACACAACAAACACTTCTAAAGACACAGTAATTTATAATAGGTTGACTAATATGAGTAAATTCCACCAAATTCCAACAGTTATCTTTACCTTAGTATTTATTGATTATCTTGCAATAAAAATCTGGTAAAGACAACTGGGGATTTAATCTTCCCCAATATGTACCTATGCGTGTTAATGACCAAGCTACATATACGTAATTGAATTATGTTATGCATTTGGTCCTTTACAATCTAAAGTATGTGATTACTTCTTTGCTTACCAACGGTGTCTGGTAGACCCCAAATCTCCTCATTATCATTCTGGTCCTCACTTCTCTTTGCACGATTAGTACTTGAGAAAAGCTGATTCCTGTCATACACATTAACGTTTAATGAGGTAAAAATGTACAAACAAAATGTTTAAACATTTCGTGAGCATAATACCGTGCTGTAAAGTTGACGTTGCTTTTCAGCGGCCGTGATCCAGAGTTGATAACCTCTACACTAAGACACACGTCCTCATCCACCACACGCTTTCGCCGAGAGTCATAAAGAGCCAAAGACAATTGAACCTAAGTACCAAAACTGAAAATCAGTATGTTGCGAGGCCTCAGCACATTAACATGCTTACCCTTTGACTTTTTTGTAACCTATCCATCATGCGCAATAGTATAAAAAACGTGTCGTATGTTTCCATATAATGTAGTCATACAGTTGTGGTTTAGATGACAACATGACTGCATATTTACCTGGGCATCAAACATCTGCCGGTACACTTTCTCGCTGGGAACCACATGAGTCTCTGCCATTTTAGCTATGTAGGTTATGCTATGGAAAGATAAACAAAAACAATTAATTAAATTAAGAACCTTTAAGATCGTATCATTATGCGTTTCCTGCAAAAAGTGTTTGCTTATTATGAAAATGCATTATACAAGAACTGCTACATTAATGCAGACGTTCGCGGCTTCTTCTGTTTACTGTTGCTATGGTAACTATGGACTTCTTTTTGCAGGGTTGTAAGGGAAGTCACGTTTATATTCATCGAGGAACTGCTATCCGATTGGCTGGTAGTCAGAGAAAGTCAGCGAAAGTTTGAAATTTTGTGATCGCCGTAACAACTGCGTTGTGGAACTTCACATAAACTAAATCATAAAATGAGGTCGTGTCTGCAAAACGCATTCAGCACATCATTCTGTTATGGTAGTATGCTATACTAGAATGTGGTAAGGAAATACACACATGAATGTTTTATGTTTTAGATTGTTTGAAGTACTGTAGCAGCTGTTCCTTTGTTGGCAGCTATGTCCTGTTGAGAAATTAGGTTTCACAGAACGTTTTATCTATCAATATAACGTGAAAACAAATTACTTGAAGAACTACATCGTGTTCGATTTCAGGAAGGTAGCCTATAATTAGCTGTGGCAAACAAATATTCTTGTCATCCTGTAAGCTGTTTAGCGCAAAGAGGTGGAATTCACATGTGACTCGTTAAACAAACGGTAATATTTAATGAAATATATAATTTTGAACCGCCTTACCTCTGATGGTTTCACCAGTCCACAACATATTGTAGGCTACCTACCTTTGAATTTCGTTCGAATCATAAATGTCACTCGAGAAGAACGGGTCGTCTCGGGGAGTGATTCATTCAGTCGCGCATGCGCATATTGCGCAACACCTTACATTCTGTTAGTTCACCTGTTTCTTTCATTTTGCTGAACGAATATCTGAGTCAGTAAAATGATCCGAACTTCCCATCACTAGATCACAGCCAGTTTTCACAAAGTATCACGTTCATGCTGACTTTCTCTGACCATCAGCCAATCGGATAGCAGTTCCTTTATGAATATGGAGTTTCTTAATTTATTATTCAAGCACAAAAAGACAAACAAAAAGTAGTAAAAATAGAGTCAAAAAGTTTTGCTTGCAAAACAAAAAGTGGGGGATCTACACAAGCAGAATGGTGGATTTCAATTGGTAGCTTGATTTGGATTGACAGTGTGGGTGTGTAATGCCTGGCCAGCAGAGGGGGCCCTTTCCCCGTTACCCCTGGCATTTGCTCCCTCTGCTTCTTCTGCTGATTGTTTTCTGCCTGCCCTGACCCCTGCCTTGTTCTTGGACTTACGATTTTGGATTATCTTGTGTGTATCTGTCTGCCTGTGTTTTTGACCCTGCCTGTCCCTGACCATGCCTCGTTTTAATAAAATGATGAAAACCCAGCGTATGGATCCTGTCTTTCTGCCCAGCCTCCGCGTTACAGGGTGGCTGTCTGTACTAGTGGAGTATTTGTATGATCCCCCTCTTTACAAAATCGTTTAAAATTCTGAACAGTACAATCATTAATTGTATTGTAATGGTTTTTAATATCTGTTTTTCATTTTGTCAGTGGCATGTAGAATACAGTGGGTATCTGTTTTGTACAGAAAAACAGTGCACAATTTACCTGTGGGGTAGTGCTAGTGACGTTACACTACATTTAAGAAACAAATTTACATTTTAGAAAACTTTTAAATTAACAAGACGCAAATTTGTTGACGGTCCCTTTCACACACACACAGAGTCAAAAAGTTTTGTTTACACAGATTTTTGCTTGTCCGTCTATTTTGCATTGGTTTTGTTTCGTTTTTTTTTAAAGAGATTTAAGTTATATTGTGTTTGTCTGGTCTAAAGTGAAGATTGGTTTGTTGTTATTTCGGTCTGCAATTTGTGTTTTCAGTTATTCAGGTCTAGTGTTTTATGTTTGTAATGTTATATTCCTTTAATCTGTGAATAAGAGTGTGGTTATATGTGTGTTGGGTGTTTGTATGAAGTTTAATCCCGTTGTGTTTGCGTACAGGTGCGGCCCAGAGCCAGGGAGGCTGAACTTTTCTCTATTCTTTCTTGGGTTGTAGTGCTTTCTCCACCATGTGACGTGTGTACTGCATTTTTAAAAGAAAGCAGTCTCCATTGGATAATTTATATTTTTACAGGTCCTTCTCAAAAAATTAGCATATTGTGATAAAGTTCATTATTTTCTGTAATGTACTGATAAACATTAGACTTTCATATATTTTAGATTCATTACACACAACTGAAGTAGTTCAAGCCTTTTATTGTTTTAATATTGATGATTTTGGCATACAGCTCATGAAAACCCAAAATTCCTATCTCAAAAAATTAGCATATTTCATCTGACCAATAAAAGAAAAATGTTTTTAATACATAAAAAGTCAACCTTCAAATAATTATGTTCAGTTATGCACTCAATACTTGGTCGGGAATCCTTTTGCAGAAATGACTGCTTCAATGCGGCGTGGCATGGAGG
>JBAJNP010005255.1:0-29755 GCA_036877545.1 Yasuhikotakia modesta
CTCCACATCAAAAATCCACTGGTAGACCGCTGGTGGTACGCATGCATCATTTCGGAGACAGACAGAAGATTCTTGAAACAAGCAGAAAGATGTCCATGCATGGTAACTTGTGGTTTGAGAAGCGCAAAATCTCTTTCTATCAAGACTTCTCTGCTGCGGTGCTCCGTAAGCATAGGGAATTTGATTTAAACTGCTTGTAGGAGCTTGGAGTCCACTGCGTTATATCAGGCTCCGAGTAATGGTTGGAAATACCACCAAGATCATTGGCACGCCGGTTGCAGTCTCAGAATTCATTGCGGAGCAGTTTTTAAACAACATTTTTGCTTAGAGATAGTAAGTTTATTTCATACTTTAATTTGGAATTTATCCAAATTCACTTGTAAAGCCAATATTAGGGGACTAAATATATCTTATACTATCGCAAAAAAAATGGAAACAAGTGGAGAAACAGGAATGCTTAGAATTTGAACACAAAAAGGCATATTTTAGTAGATCCTCTTCTATGTATGAGTATTTGTTTTGACAAATAAATTAACACAATCACTTAGTGAGGCCAATTTTGCCCTTATTTTGAAAAAGGGAAAAGATCCGGAACATTGCGGGTCCGATAGGCCAATATCTTTATTGAATGTGGATTTTAAATTGCTTTCTAAGATCCTTGCACGGTGGCTGGAGAAAATACTTCCTTCTATCATTAATGAAGACCAAACAGGTTTTATTAGAGGTAGGAGTTTGAGTAACAATATTAGGAGACTTCTAAATATTATTGAGTTATCACACGAATGTGACATTGACACCTTCATTTTATCACTAGATGCGGAGAAGGCCTTTGATCAAGTGGAATGGCCTTATTTATTTTACAGTTTGGAAAGGCTAGGCCTAGGTGATCATTTTATTAGATGGAATTGTTTACTTTATTATGCTCAACTCGCAGCTGTGGTTACTAATTGCCATATGCCGAAGACTTTCCTCTGTTCCGTGGTACTAGGGAGAGTTGTCCCCTCTCCCCATTGCTCTTTGCTATAGCGATAGAACCATTGGCACAAGCGATAGGGTGGGGTGTCCTTGCCTGGTGTTTCGGTGGGTGCTGTACAGCATAAGATCTCCTTATATGTGGATGATATCCTGCTTTTTTTGACATATCGTGATTCATCTATGCCTGCTTTAGAAAACTAAGTTAATTTGTTTGGGAGGTTTTCAGGGTATAAAATAAATTTTTCTAAATCGGTTGCCTTGCACTTAAAATCATACGTGCAAACTAGTCGCTTTTTAGTGAAAATCGCCGTTTTAAATCGAAATGGGTCACTCGTGTGAATCGTGTAGATCCGTTGAGTTTATTTTTTTGTTGGGGGGTGGGGGGTTGGGGATCGTCGGCAAGCATAAGAAAGCTAGTAGACAGAAAAAATTGGAGCCAATTGAAATGCCATTTTTGCAACAAAACGTCTTTGGTACAGAGCGTCTACACTTTTGGCCAATCGGAATCAAGTTAACAGCATTGTCTTGTTCGTTCACCCAATCACAATTTAGGATAACCTACAGCATTGTTCCATGGATGCAGACAAGTTGAATTGCGGAAATTCTGAGGTAAGTTTGCTGTTGACTATTTATTTGCTTTAATAACTTATCTTTAGCTAGGTAGTTTAACAGTATAGTTAACTTGCCAAATGCGGTTAATAAGTATTTTGTGATGCATTTTTCACTACTATATCGAACTATTTGATGGAGCTTGATAGTAGGTAAGCTAATTTAAAGTAAGTTATTATTAAACTAGTTATTATTAAGTTATTAAAATGCCAGTTCAGAATGGATCTGCATACTTTTGTTGAGTTTAAGGCTAACTGCTGCAATCGTATCTCTTTCGTATTTTATCGTCATTCATTGTTGAAAGTTTAAAGGGATATGAAAACTAACATCTAATGCAGGCTCTTCCATAGACTTCCAAGGCTTCATGGTGTACTGCGCAAAACAGCCAACATGTGACACTGCAGTACCGCAAGAACGTGGTCATATATCATGCATTTAGTACCCTCGCAGTAGCTGTCATTTCAGGCAGAGGATGTCTTTGGTATTTTCTGATCAGCAAGTGTGCAGGAGTATTTGCTTTCAACCAAAACACTGGCTGTTGTAGACTATTTTTGATAAATGCAGCTTCAGTTAGCCTATAAACTTAAACGATAAGCCCTAAGGTCAGCTAATACCTAGACAGTTCTTTTGCAGAATGAGGAAGCTATAAGAGAAAGAGGCTATTAACATAGCAAAGCTTGAGTCAGGGCATATAAATTAGGCGTTTATACAACCTCCAACACAGGCAAAACACAAACTCCTGCAAAATCATTTCCTAATATAAAGGCTACCCCTTTTACCGGAAGACAGGGGTGCACCCCCACTTTTACAAAGCCAGTAACAAAATCACACTGCAAATGTATGCAATGCAATGGAACTTTTACAAACCCCATTTCAATTCCTTGCACTAGCACACTAGAGCCACAGGATGAATCGTCAGTTAACGGTAACACATCCATAACAATAAACGATTGAGCAGCGCCTGTATCTCGAAGTATTTGAATTTCTTTCTGATCCTCAGGTTTACCAGAGATAGAAACCAACCCTTTCGTTAGAAAAGGACCATAACTAGGTTCAGGAGCTTCATTTAAATTGTTAGTGTTACCTACAGGGTTAACAGACCGCGTCAATGCTACACTTTTAGGCTCTGTCTGCTGCTGTTTGCGCTTCAGCACAAGACAATCGGCAATTACATGTCCTTGCTTATGACAGTAATAACATTCTCTCACCTCTCTAGGACGAGTAGAACTAGTTGCAGATCGAGAGCAGGTGGAACCATAGTAGCCTTCTCTAAGCGAGCAGATGAAAAAACATTTTTATGGGTGAGAACAAACTCAGCTGCGAGAACCGCTGTTTGAGATAACTCAGTTACCTTTTGCTCATTTAAATATACCACCACCTGCTCTGGCACACAAGCTTTAAATTCCTCCAGCAAAACTAATTCTCTTAAGGCACTGTAGTCACTCACTTTACTTGCTACACACCACTTATCAAAAATAACGCTTTTCTCTCTTGCGAACTCCACAAAAGTCTGCGTAGAGACATTTTTATGGTTCCTACATCGTTGCCTATATGCCGCCGGCACAAGTTCGTAAGCACGGAGAATATGGAAAGGTCTTTACCTTTCCATATTCTAGACTCTCTTCTAAGGATAGAGAGGAGCAAACCTCTTGAGCTTTGCCAGACAGTTTACATTGTAGCAGTAGCGGCCAAACATCTTTGGGCCAACGAAGAGCAGAGGCTATTCGCTCAAAAGCACTGGAATAAAAATCTACCTCCGTTTCTCTAAATTGTGCAACTAATGTAATGTGTTTGCTCACATCAAAAGTAGCTGGCGGCGTGTCTATACACAGAGGAACACGGGCAGAGTCAGCAAGGCTTGGCTGTGCAACGGACCCAGCGGCAACCTTCACTGCCTCCAGCTCCAGCTGTCGCAGCTTCACCTGCTTATCCGCCTCAATCTCCAGCCTGCGGATTTCGAGTCGGAGCTCCATCTCAGCCTGACCCAACTGCGCCTTCTCCTGCTCTTCCATCTGCATCCGAGTGAGGCGAACTTTTAATTTCGCCCCTTCTCGAGACACGGTGGAGGCAGCGGGAGAGAATGGATTAAAGGGCAATAAGGCGGGTTTGGCCTCGGCCTCAGCCAACGCCTCGGTCTCAGCCACCTCAGCCTTGCTGCGGGCCTCATCCCCAGAGACAGGGCGGCGCTCGTCAGCACCAAGAGGGCCTAACTCTTCATTCTCTTCAGCAGACGCTGTCAGCACCCGCAGTTCCAACAACCCTTCTACCATAGGCTGTTAAAAAAGAGCTTAAAAAAGCTATCTAACCACAGGAATATTGTAATGGCTAGCAATACGAAACAAGTCATCCTTTCTGCATTTTTCTAACTGCTGTAACGCGCTATATGTGCTCAAAGTGAGTTTATTTTAAATATCATAAAAGAAATACAACAAATAAATATATACATTATTTACAAAGATGAATTTGGTGAACAAACAGGGAGAAGAGACACGAGCTGTGCCAAAATGAAGAAATCAACAAAACCGTCTATCTGTTCGTTATCCACTAAACTATCTACCAGGAGAGTAATAATCATAGATCTTCGGCGTCCAAGATGCCCTAACAAAACTACTCTATCTAGCCACAAAATACAGTGGGTGGCACTCGCCCCTTACCTACTGTGTCTATAAAAAATTTCCACCAAAACCTATGTTGCAAAAATGTACATCACGTGACATACTTACCTGTCTGCTTTTCCCCTATAAACACAACCGGGTGAACTGTACAGTATAGACAGACGAAACAACCAATGTAACAGTGACCGGGGAAAAAGACAACCAAAGACAGATACGCAACACACCAAACAAAAAAACATGAATATACAAATGAGATAATGAACCAAAACTGTTATACATGAGATATACAAGGACCAAATAAAGGGGTGCTGAAGATGGGCCAACAACGCGATTTTAAAGGCGGCTGCAGTTCGCCATTGGTGGAGGTGGCACTGACGTCACAACGACAACAGACCAATCAGCAATCGGGGGGGTCTGTAAAAAAATGGGGAGTGGAGAGAGAGAGAGAAACAGCAAGCGCTACACAAAACGTACTCACACAAATAACACAGACACTTGACCATAAACTGCATGACAAACAACTACAAGTTTTCACCAACTTCCTTGCTTGCTTTGTTCAGTCTGAACATCTGAATCTAAAGCCCAAAGCTCTGGCTACTCTTGACCTTGATGGCAAACTGCTATCTGTCAAAGAAATGTATGTTAGACGGGATGCTGATTGATTCAGAGCGGTTTATCCACAATATCCTGTAAGTAATTAGTATCTGTAGCACTTTGCAGTAAGGCTGTATTTGTTAACAATAGTTACCTATATTAATTACCATGAACTAACAAATAATTCCACAGCATTTATTAATCTTAGTTAATGTTAATTCAGAATATACTAAAACATTTAATAATACAATTCAAACTGAAAAGTGGGATCTATTAACATTAGTATAAGGCACAGTGAAGAAACATGTACAGACAAAGAAAATTGGTATTTTGGCACCGCTCGTGTCTCATTTCCCCGTTTGTTCACCAAATTCATCTTTGTAAATAGTGTATATATTTATTTGTTGTGTTTTTTTTTTCTCTCACTGGTTGGTGCACGATATTAAAAATAAACTCACTTTGAGCACATATAGCGCGTTACAGCAGTTAGAAAAATGCAGAAAGGATGACTTGTTTCGTATTGCTAGCCATTACAATATTCCTGTGGTTAGACAGGCTGGTAAAAAAGAGCATGTACAGACAAAGAAAACTGTATTTGGTTAAACTAACATTGATTTATAAATGCTGTGGAAGTATTGTTAATTGTTAGCTAAAGCATTTACTGTGTATTCACTGTGTCTATATTTAAGCATTACCATAAAGCCTCTGCTATGTTTGTGTGATTAAGTACTTTGTGTATGTGTGTCTTTGTTTCAGTTACTGAAGACATTTCGTCAACAAGTTTCCAGGGCATATACTAAATACCTGCAGAAAAAGCTTCCCTTGCAGAGCAAGACCCTGCAGTGTTTGTCTGACATCGATCCAGTTCTGAGAGGGCATTCTCAGACTGGGTTTGAACTGAGGAAGCTTACACAAATGTTCAGTCACATGTTGCCACCTGATGCTGACACACACAAGGAGATTCTTCAGTATAGTGTGGACCAGACCCTGCCCACTTTCAACCAGGGAGATGATGTTGTGACATGGTGGGTCTCTGTCTTTGAAACAGGAAAGTATCCAGGCCTGTGCCAAGATGTAAAAGCTGCCATGCCTATCTTTCATGGCCCCTTGGCAGAATTATCTTTCAATCTGATGGGTGACATTATAGACTCAAGAAGCACCAGCATGAACATGCTACCTTCAGTGCCATTCAGACTGTAAAATACACTTTTGAGGCTGGTGACTCGGATGAAGTTATCATCAGCAGCAGAGGTGACTCTAGGTCTACCTTTCCTGGGTCGGTCCTCATGTGAGCCAGTTTCATTGTAGCGCCTGATGGTTTTTGCGGCTCCACTTGGGGACACATTCAAAGAATTTGCAATTTTCCGAACTGACTGACCTTCATTTCTTAAAGTAATGATGGCCACTCGTTTCTCTTTGCTTAGCTGATTTGTTCTTGCCATAATATCAATTCTAATAGTTGTCTAATAGGGATGTTGGTTGTGTATCAACTTGACTTCTCTACAACACAACTGATGGTCCCAACCCAATAAATAAGAAAAGAAATTCCACTAAGTAATCCTGACAAGGCACACCTGTTAAACAAAAAACATTTCAGTGTAAGCTCATTGAGAGAACACTGAGGGTTTGCAGCAATATCCAAAAAGCAAAGGGTGGCTACTTTAAGGAATCTAGAATATAAAATTTATTAACAAAGGTTTTTGTTAAGTACATAATTCCACATGTGTTCAATAAAGTTTTGATTTTTTTCAGTCAGAATCTACAATGTAAACGGTCATGAAAATAAAGAAAACTCATTGAATGAAAAAGTGTGTCCAAACTTTTGGACCCAAAAAGAGTCAGCGTCAGGAACAGGCTGAGAGTCTGTTCACACCGCACTCCTCTACCTAGCATCCTGCTCGCTAACCTCCAGTCACTGGATAACAAGCTGGATGACCTCAGGGCCAGGGTTAAGTTCCAGAGAGACATTCGGGACTGCAACCTCCTCTGCTTCACCAAGACATGGCTGAGTCCAGCAGTACCGGACCATGCCATCCAACCAGCCGAGTTGTTCTCAGTTCATCGCATGGACAGGACGCTGGAATCAGGGAAGTCAAGAGGAGGCAGCATGGGTGAAGCCGTGGGTGGATAAGACCATCCGCGACGCGCCGAAATCTCGCACTGCTGCCTACAACACGGGACTTGCTTCCGGCAACATGACCTCATTTAAAGCAGCGTCATACAACATGCGGAAACCGGTGAAAGAGGCGAAGCAGCGCTACAGACAGAAACTCGTGTCACAGCTTCAACAAAGTGACTCTAGAAACCTGTGGCAGGGATTAAGGACAATAACAGACTATAGAACGCCAACATCCAGTATGATGAATGTGGACGTGTCTTTGGCAAACGAGCTGAACTTTTGACTTCTCCACAACACTGCTGAACACTGCTACAAGTGCTACACTGCTACAAGTGTTCATGCTTGCTTCGAGGCTGCAGCTAACACTAACGACTGCAGACAAGAAGAGACTGCCAACACAGGACAAACGCTCATCATTCCTGAACACGACATGAGGAGAGCCTTCAGGAGAGAGAACACCAGGAAAGCAGCAGGACCAGACGGTGTTCACAGAAATATTCAACCTCTCCCTAACCCAGGCGACGATCCCCACGTGCTTCAAAGAGTCCATCATTGTTCTTGTCCCAAAAAAAACGTCCTGCTTCCCTCAATGACTACTGCCCTGTAGCCTTGACCTCAGTAGTGATGAAGTGCTTTGAGCGGCTGGTCAAAGACTTCATCATAACATCACTTCCAGACACACTGGATCCTTTACAGTTTGCCTACCGCCATAACCATTCAACCGACGATGCAATCTCTCACCTCCTCCACAAATCACTTACCCACCTGAACTCCAGAAAGGGGAATTATGTTAGAATGCTGTTTGTGGACTACAGTTCAGCGTTTAACACACTATCCGTACCAAGCTCCCTGACCTGCACACAATCTACAGCAAGCAGTGCTGGACCAAGGCCAGGAAGATCGTGAAGGACCTCAGCCATCCCATCAACAGTCTCTTCACACTGTTGAGGTCAGGGAGGTGTTTTCGCTCCCTGAAGACCAACACTAAGAGACTAAGTGTCACAAGATGTGTTTGCGGGGAGACAGGAGGCGGACCCAAATGCTGGGTTTTACTTTATTTGCTCGAGGCATAATCCAAAAGCAGACAGGTAATCAGAGGGGCAATCCAAAAACAATAATCCAATAAACACAGGCAGAGGTCAGGGCAGGCAGCAAACATCAAGATCCAGAAAGCAGTCCAAAGTCCAAAAAACCAAAAACCACAAAGAACACAGAAACACAGAAAATCACGAGGAACCACAGGGAAGGCAAACACAATGAAAAAGCAATGCAACACATCGCGAAGTCACCAAAGAAGCAGAGGGAGCACACAGAGCTAGGGACTAGCGCTCCCTCTGCTGGCCTGTCGTTGCACTAAGGAGGAGTTTCTTCCCTCAGGCAATACAGTCTCTCAACAACATTTTCTCACTGTAGGACTTAAATACTGCTTGCTTCATTTGTACATTTCAAAGCTGCTATTCAATGCTGCTATTACTGTTATTGTCATTGTTGTTATTGTCATTATTATTATCATTACCATTACCATTGTAATGCCTGTATTATTAGTGTGTTTTCCAAAAACAACCGGCTGTATATTTTTCTGCATAACACATCATTTATTTATTTACTTTGTATCTTTTTATAATAGATATATTATGTTCTTACTAGATATATTTTGTTTTCTTTTTCTTTTAGATTCCTATTTACTGTTTTCTTACTGTTACTCCTACTGTTTACTGTTATGTTTAAATAACATTTTTGTTTTTCTCAGGGTCAGCAGGCGTAAAAGCATTTCACTGCATGTCATACTGTGTACGATTATGTATGTGACCAATAAAATTTGAATCATTGTCATATACAATTGTTATTTATTTATTTTCTTAACTGCAACTTGTGGGCTTTGTTATTTGTTTTTGTATATTTGATTTAATTTTGGTTGTAAATGGTTAAAGTATTAATAAAAAGATGCCATAAAAAAGAGCAGTATTCATCGTAAAGTAAGAACTTTGTTTTCAAGCTTCTGACACGTTGTGAGCAACTGGTGGAAAGTTTAATGAAGATGTGCTGGATAGTTTTAAAAGTATACTTGTGTACTTTTGGGAACTCCATGTTTTAAGGCATAGAGCAGGCCAAACAGGCAAATGCTGTGGGAAGGTCTGGAAGATCTGTGCAGTGCATTAGGTGCATCATCATCTTCAAGTACAGTGAGTACACCCATCTTAACACCACTGGTCTGTTTATCATCTGCATCTGTTGCCTGTTAAAAGTACAAAGATACTGTTGTTTGTCAAAAACTAATAAAAACAAAGTGCATATACAATGTGTATGGTTTACTACAGTTTATTATGAGATCGTAGAGAGATTTTAATACAGAAAGATAAGTCATAAGATACAATGTACATGGATGATTAAATGTACTTATATGATTGAGAGAAAAGATCTCCTTACTCACCAGGCATGTCAGGAAAAGCTTCTTGGAATCCTTACAGAGAAATATGGGAAGACCTTCCAAAGCTGTTCTCCTTTGGTGTAGTGCAATGCCAGACGCCTCAAAATTCAGATTGGGTGGGAAGATAGAATTTTAGTTAGCATTGTGAATAAAACAGCCAGTTACAGCACAGTATGTGACTAAGTAGCATTTGTGACTAGTGCTGTTTGGTAGATGAAACATTTCTGGTAATTTAAAAATTTTATTTTTTTAAATACAAATTTAATTACAAAGTTAAAAAGCAAACATATTCTGGGGCCAGGTAAATGTTTATTGCAAAAACTAAGATAATATCTACCTGTTTATCACTATATTTCCCATGTCTTTACAAAAGGCACCTTTTCTGGCATGATACAGTTTCAGGAGACAAGACGTGCACTTTTCTAAAGCTGCTCTAAAGGTCCCCAACAGTTCTTTGGTGGTAACAATTGAACTACTGGCAGATCTGTACAACACAACAACTAAAATTGTGATTTCAGAAGCACATCCAGTTTCTTTCAACTATTGTTCGAAGTCAGCAAGCAGAACCTAACAAACTCTATAATCATTAATTATAAAGAAATATCTTGCCTGTTCTTTAAGGAAGAGACATGATTGACTTCTACTTGCTTTATTTTTTTCAAAAAACACCTGCATTTAGCATCGTCATCATCATCACTGGCCTTTCCTCTTTTTCTGTTGACAATAACCTCATTACAGCCAGCCTGGCAGTTTTGATCTGTAGTTTCCAAGCTTGGCTGGTGCAGCCAGCGTATCCAGATCCAATACCTGGTTCCTTAAGGGATTGACATTTATTAGCAAGATTAAAATTCACATTTGACAGGGTATGCTTTCACAGCAAATAATTATTTTGCCAATATTTTCTTCTCAGATCTCCATTTTCATGTCTAATTAGCTGTAGACCTTTCCCAGTTTTTGCATACATTTCGTTTTCTTTGCGGACCTTCAGCTCCACATCATATGAGAATGTTGGGAGTGGAAAATGTTTAGGCCACTGAGAGATACTACGCCAACAGGCCCGAGTATCAAAGGATAGGCTGTGGGAGGACACTGGAGACCTCATGCTGGCTGTATCAAGGGAAGAGATTAAAGGCACAGAAGATAGTGTTTGGGAAATGGCGTTGACGCTGACTCATCATTGCTCCAAAGAATGTGCAAGACAGTCCTTTCTGTAGGTAACTCTGCAATATCAATCAGATTGCAGAGTGCTTGGCCAAAATCTGTGTCTTCATATTGTATATCAGAATTCCTGTTCAAGTTCAAGCCTTTCCCATAGCTCACCAAGTCAAGTCAAGTCAAGTGAGCTTTATTGCCTTTTCAACATAGCTGATGCAATACATATTGAAACAAAACAACATTTCTCCAGGACTTGGTGGTACACAGAACAAAACATAGAGGCACAAAATACAACAAGGGCTACAGAGCATTACACATTAAACAACATTAAACATTAGACAACAGTAAACATAAAGCGACAATACCAAAACCAAGTGCAACACACATTAAACATCACGCCACAGGACAGAAACATAAAACAGCAGAGCGCCGCCTAAGGTGCAGATTAAAGTGCAAATTTCAGTGAAGTGACGGTGCAAAAAAATAAATAGTTAAAACAGTGGTAAGACTGGTGATGTAAACTTACAGTGCAAATTAAAAACAGTACATGGGCATTAAAAGAGAAGTGGTTGTGAATTATAAACATTTGACTTTCATGATAAGCAGCATTAACGTTATGGATTTTACACAACATGTCCATGTGTACAATTCAGTTCCTATTGTTGAGGAGCCTGATGGCTTGTGGGTAGAAGCTGTTAGACAGTCTGGTGGTGTGGGCCCGAATGCTTTGGTACCGTTTCCCGGATGGCAGGAGAGTGAAGAGTGTGTGGGGTCAGCCACAATGCTTGTGGATTGCGGGTGCAGTGTGTGGTGTAAATGTCCATCAGAGGGGTTAAAGAGATTCTGATGATCTTCTCAGCTGTCCTCACTATCCGCTGTAGGATCTTGCGGTCAGTGACAGTGCAGTTCCCAAACCAGACAGTGATGCAGCTGCTCAGGATGCTCTCGATAGTCCCTCTGTAGAACGTGGTATGGGGGGAGGGAGATGTGTTTTCCTCAGTCTTCGCAGAAAGGTGCTGCTGGGCTTTCCTGCTGATCTGATTAGTGTTGAGAGTCCAGGTGAGGTTCTCCTCCAGATGAACACCAAGGAATTTAGTGCTCTTAACGATCTCCACGGAGGATCCATCGATGGTAAGTGGAGGATGTTCACTCTGCGCTCTCCTGAAGTCAACAATCATCTCCTTGGTCTTTTCAACGTTTAGAGACAGGATGTTGGCTTCACACCATGCAGTGAGCTGTTGCACCTCCTCTCTGTACGCAGACCTGGGGGGCCCCGGTGCTCAGTGTGGTGGTGCTGGAGATGCTGTTCCCGATTCAGACTGACTGTGGTCTTCCGGTCAGAAAGTCCAGAATCCAGTTGCAGAGAGAGGTATTTAGTCCAAGCAGGCTTAACTTATCCATAAGGTGCTGAGGGATGATGGTGTTGAATGCTGAGCTGAAGTCGATAAACAGCATTCGAACGTAAGCGTCTTTGTTTTCCAGTTGTGTGAGGGCCAGGTGAAGGGTTGTGGAGATCGTGTTGTCCGTGGAGCTATTCGGACGGTACGCAAACTGTAGCAGGTCCAGTGTGGGTGGTAGCTGTGTTTTGATGTGCCTCATGACGAGCCTGAGTGTGAGTGCGACGGGACGGTAGTGGTTAAGGCAGGAGACTGATGACTCCTTCAGCATGGGGACGATAGTGGTCACTATGAGGCATGTCGGAACAACGGCGCTGCTCAGAGAGATGTCTGTCAGCTGTTCTGCACATTCTCTGAGCACTTTACCAGGGATGTTGTCTAGTCCAGCAGATTTTCGTGGGTTGACTGCGTAGAGTTTGCCTCACATCAGCAGCAGTTAGACGGAGTACCTGGTCATCGGCTGGAGGGATGGTCTTCCTCGCTGTGATGTTGTTCTGTGCCTTGAACCGAGCGTAGAAGTTGTTTAGCGCATCTGGGAGGGAGGCGTCACTGCTACAGACGGGTGGTGTTGTCTTGGAGTTGGTGATCATCTGAATGCCCTGCCACATGCGCCAGGTGTCTCCACTGACCTGAAAGTGACCGTGGATTCTCTGGGCGTGGGCGCGCTTCACCTCTCTGTTGAGTCGCTGTTGGTTGCAGCCTGCCTAAACATGGCCCAGTCAGTACCCTCGAAGCAGTCTTGAAGAGCTGAGATGGCTCCTGCAGGCCAGGTGTTTACCTGCTTTAGAACTGGTTTCGAGCGCCTAACGACCGGCCGGTATGCTGAAATCAACTTAACCATGATGTGGTCTGAGTATCTGAGATGGGGGCGGGGTTCTACATGGTACGCACCGGGGACGTTAGTATAAACCAAATCCAGCGTGTTCTTCCCTCTCGTCGCAAAGTCCACATGCTGATGGAATTTAGGGAGAACTGATTTGAGATTTACATGGTTGAAATCTCTGGCAATAATAAACAGTCCGTCAGGGTGAGCATTCTGTAGATTGCTAACAGCCCCGTACAGTTCACACAAAGCTTCCTTAGCATTAGCGCTGAGAGGAATGTAAACTCCAATGATGAACAGCGCAGTGACTTCCCTCGGTAAATAGAACGGTCTGCATCTAACAGTCACAAATTCCACAAGCGATGAGCAGTGTTTAAAAAACTAACACAGAGTCCGTGCACCATCTCATGTTTACATAAACACACACGCCACCTCCACGAGTCTTACCGCACAAAGATCTATTCCTGTCGGCACAAAACGGCGCTAGCTCATCTAGCTGAATGGCGTTGTCCGGCACTCTGTCGCTGAGCCATGTTTCCATGAAAACAAAGACACAACAGTTTCTAAACTCTCGCCATGTAGTTTGTTCGAGTCAAATGTAGTCCAGTTAATTTTCCAGGGAGCAGACGTTTGAAAGAATGATGGACGGAAAAGCTGGACGGCTAGGGTATTTCTTTAGCCTAGCACGGATACCCGACCGCTTGCACTTCCTCACGGCCATCTTCCAGGTTAGTGGATGCGTGGATGCATGTTTCTTGATACAGCTACTCTAGAAATTCAGGTGCACTGGTTAGCCGAACCTTGTGAATGAGTTTATGTGAATGAGTTTAGTTATGGGGGTTTATGTGAACAAGCAATAACAGAGACCCCAAAAACAAAATAAGCAAAAAACAACAGTAACATCCATCACAACAATATTAACTGCATCCATTCACATACTAAATCTTTCAAATTTAAAAATGTTTATATACATACCATTACATTCAATGCAGCAGGCAGCAGCACCTTTGTTGTCACCATTAACATTCCAGCAAATGGGTAGAGAGCCATTGAAAAAGACTTTCTCAAGGTCCACTAGAATATTTAGTATCTTATAACACTCTGGCAGTCCACTGCATTGACTTGCAGAAACCATCATGCCCTTCACATTTTGAGTCCCATACAAATTATAAGGCAGCTGGCACCAGTTTGTCCACGGGAACGCATCATAAAACAACAGTTTATCAGGTGTTGATTCCCCAGGAGGTGACCTCAATTGACACCTTACAATTTCCTTTCTGCCCCCCTCTGCAAAGCTTTTTCTAGGTTCTGATCACAGGACATTTACCAAGCATGTTATGTGTAACTTTTGAAGTTATTAAGATTTCATTTCCATGTTTAGTATCATTTAAAAGGTCATGGTGTGATGAGTAGAAAGGTCTAATTTCTGTTACTATGGAATGCACTATATCAGAGGGTTAAAACTTATGGGAAAATCTACTCTCTTGGTATAGGTGTGCCTTTCACTGTCTCAGCAGGGGCACTTCACACTTCGAGAAACTGGTCATCCCAAACCCAAACTGCCCAAACTGGGTTTTATGTCTTTTTGTCTCATCTATGTATATAAGGTGGCAAGGCAAAAGTCTCAGGGAAGCCTTTTCTACCCAGAGCTTCCCACACAGAATTATGTGTGTTTCATTTGCTAGGTATGATTTACATTTTGTTTCTTTACATTTGCAGTCTTAAATTTAAATTTCAATTCATATTCTTTTGTACCTTGTGTTTTAACCTGCCTGGCATAATAAATTTGATTTTCCTGGTTTGATAATTAATATTTCTAGTAGATAAGAAGGAGTCCAATTGTTACTGCAAACTCTGTGTCAGGATAAGATTATACTGGGGACTGGGGAGCACATCAACCAAGATCCCCTGATTTCTGTATATCACCTGACTTGTTGCTTGATCGTGACTAAGAGCATTACATTTACATTTATTCATTTGGCAGATGCTTTTAACCAAAGCGACTTACAGTACATTCAAGTTATACATTTTTACCAGTGCATGTGCTCCCTGGGAATCAAACTCGCAACCTTTGCGCTGCTTAACGCAATGCTCTACCAACTGAGCTATACAGGAGCATTATTATTAAACAAAAGCAAGCATGGGGCGGCCAGTCTTTAATAATATTAGTTTACCTGGCAACCTCTGACTAAGATCAGACTGACGGTTTTGTGCCTGTGAGATCCACGTATGTAAGTGAAGTGAAGTGTTTGTCAGTTACGGTTGCCCATAACCGAAAAGTGACCTCTGCATTTAACCCATCCATGTGAGGAGTGAACAAACACACCCGGAGCAGTGGGCAGCTATCCCTGCAGCGCCCGGGGAGCAACCAGGGGTTAGGTGCCTTGCTCAAGGGCACTTCAGTTGCTATCTCCGGTGCTGGAATCGAACCAGCAACCTACTGATTACAAGCCCAACTCTTTAACCAGTAGACCACAACTGCCCCTAGATATGTAGATAAAAGCGCCAGATTCTGAGCGACGGCAGGTCCCTAATGAACAAATTACTGGAAGTATGAGGACTATATAATCAAATAAAAATCAAATATAAATTGGAGTCAGATAAGAATTAACTATATAGTTGATTTAGCCAAATTATAATCAATTAAGTTAAATGTTATAAAAGTACTGAATAAGGCACAACACATGAGTTCAAGTTCAATTTATTTATAGAGCACTTTTCACAATTGTCACAAAGTAGTTGTACAAATATAAAACAAAAAAATCAACAGATATTTAAAGTATGTTAACAAACTTGAAATGAAACAGATGTTAATAATAAAAAGACAGACATCATTAATAAACAAATACATTCACACAGAGACAAATATAATAAAAAATACAGATATACAAACAGATATGTATGAATATGTACAGAAGAACAGATAATGAGTGGGATGACTAAACTAGTGTCAGCAGACTCCCATTAAGCAAGCCAACAGGGCGACAGTGGCAAGGAAACAAAACTCTAGAGAATGGTAAAGGGAGAAAAAAACCTTGTGAGAAACCAGGCTAGACGGGGAGGGCCAGTTCTCCTCTGGCAAGTTAAAGCTGCAGTCTGTAACCAAGACTATGATTGGTTAAATATGAGGCTAAATGAAAAGTGGAAAATCACCAACTGGTGAATATGTATATATTTTAAAAAGGAGAAAATAACATGGTAGGTGATAAGTACCATAGGTTACTGATAGCAGCTCTGATACTAGCAATGAACTGTTGATATAAGATTGTTGTTTGATGGTTTACGATCATGGATACTGACAGAGATAACAGAATTATTGGAATAATGTGGACCATCGCTGGAGTAGGCCATAGAGTGAATCCTTTGGGAACGCCTGATGACAGAGACCCGCCAATGAGTGATCCGTAATGAGGCAGGTTCATCTAACACTCCCCTGCAAGAGTGTGTCTGAACCCTGAATAGTACCTGGGAGATCATTCCAGAGTTTGGTGGCCAAGTTAGAGAAAGCTCTGCCACCTTTAGTTGACTTATTAACAGACCAGCGTTTTGAGAGCGTAGAGCACATACTGGTTTGTAATGAGATAGATGTATTTGGGGGCTAGTCCATTTAGCGCTTTATAGGTTAACAGTAAAATCTTGTAGGTAATACGGTAATTGACAGGCAGTGGAGGGATGAAGGAATTGTTATATGATTATATTTCCTAGACCTAGTAAGGACTCTAGCTGCAGCATTTTGAACTGACTGTAGCCGGTTTATGAGAGAGGCTAAACAACCACCTAAGAGTGAATTACAATAATCCAGTCTAGAGGTCATAAAAGCATGAACAAGCTTTTCTGCATCAGCCCAAGAGAGGAAGCCACTTGTTGTTGTGGCCAGTCTGCAGTCCTCAAAAACTCAGTAAGTAATAATTTGAAAAAAGCGTCTCAGAGAAAGTTGTCCAGGTCAAAAAAGAATAATATTTTATTGCAGCAAAAAGAGCATCATCATCTAACACAAACAGAGTAGCTCAATCTTTGTTATGTTTTTTATAATGGGCGGGCCTGTAATAAGACACCCTACACCTTTGCTTGTAACTCCTCCCATGTGGTTTCAACCTAATTGGTCCCCAGCATAGGCCTCACCCAATACCAAACTTATCATGCTCTTATCCATCTGTCATGGTACCCAGGCCTTCCTTTGTTCTTGTTTCATAGTGTCCAGGTGCACCATTTTAATTAGAATCATACATGTGCATTATCTAGCCAGCAGTACATCTATATGCATTTTCTCTCCAATACATCTTAGCGATGTTCCTTAAGGGAAAGAAGGCAGTTTTAGTAATATATGCCACATGGCTATTAAATGATAGATTGCTGTCCAAAATGATGCCCAGGTTTTTAACTGTGCTGGATGATGTAACATTACACCCCTCTAAATTGAGATTATAGTCAGCGGGGGTCTGTTTATTAGAATGTGGTCAAAAAAGTAATATCTCGGTTATATTTGAATTTAGCAGGAGAAAATTGCATGTAATCCAATGTTTTATGGCTGTGATACAATCTGAAAGTTTTGTTAGATTAGAAATATAATCAGATCTAGAAGTTATGTATAGTTGGGTGTCATCTGCATAGCAATGGAAATTTATCCCAAGGCTTCTAATTAGATTTCCTAATGGAAGCATATAGATTGTGAAAGGCAGAGGGCCTAAAATAGAACCTTGAGGGAGGCCATACTGGACTGGCATTTGGGCAGATGATTCCCTATTTATATGCACAAACTTATAACGTCGGACAGATATGATCGGAGCCACTGCAAGGCCTGCCCTTGAATGCCCACCTCATTCTGTAAATGATCCAACAGAAAGCCAAAATGTTGTTTCTCAGTAAAAAAGCATACAGTTGAGAAGATACAACCCGTTCTAGGATCTTTGACATAAAAGGGATATTTGAGATTGGTGTATAATTCGCAAGTTCTTTTAAGTCCAGCTGAGATTTCTTTAAAAGCGGCTTAATGACTGCTAGCTTAAAGGGGCTTGGGACATGATCTAGGCAAAGAGAGGAGTTAATGATGTTCAAGAGATACTCCTGAATTTCTGGTAATAGCTCGAACAGTAGGATGGTTGGTATAGGGTCTATGAGACACGTAGTTGGTTTGGATGACCTGAAAAGTTTATTGAGAGTGTCCTGACTTATAGGTGTAAAACAGTCAAACTGCTCCTGAGGGGAAACATTAACCAACAATGAACTATACAAAACCAACACAGGCCGCATGGATTCAATCATGTTACGTATATTTTCAATTTTTTCTTTAAAAAAAAATCGTAAAATCGTTGCTCCCCAAGTTGGCAGGTGCATCATCCTCTGAAAGCCTTTGCTTGCTCATTAGTCTGGCTACTGTTGTAAATAAAAACCTAGGATTGTTTTTATGTCTGTTTTTATGTAGGATTGTTTAATCAGCCCTTGCTGATTTTAGGGACTTTTTATAACGATTCATACTGTCCCTCCATGCTAAACAAAACACCTCTAAGTTTGTTTTTCTCCATTTTGCTCTAGGTTACGAGTTTCTCTCTTTAAAGTAATAGTCGCGGTGTTATACTAATTTGAAAATCAGCAAATTTCCTTAAAAACTCCCTTCCCTTAAAATGCACAGTTACCAACGCAAACGAGAGCGAGGATTGTTCTGGTAGTGTAACTTTAAGCAGCAGTAATTCAAAAAAGGGGAAACGATGAACTGTAGTTTGCGATACACTTAGAAAATCTTTATAGATAATTGCAACGCCACCTCCACGACCTGCCAGACGTGGCTCATGCTTATAGTGGTAGCCTGGTGGTGCAGATTCATTTAAACCAACAAAGTTATGAGGCTTTAACCATGTTCTGAAATCATTTCATTTACAATAACCCCCTTTGTTGAAAGTGCTCTTATGTTAAGAAGGCCAAGCTTGAGCAGACGTTTACGTTTTCTCACGTTGTTGTTATCTACACAGATTGAGATGAGATTTTGCCGGTTGATTGATCTAGGTTTATTTTTCTTCTTTCCCTGTGGAACAGACAAAATCTCTATTTGTTTAGCCATACATATATCATTAATTGACAATTTAGCAGGCCATCCAGACGGAAGAGCCTTGGTCGCTCCCAAAAAAGATCCCAATTATTTATAAAGAGCAGCTTCTGTTCAAAACACCACGATCTTAACCAATTATTTAATGACAGAAGTCTACTGAACCTTTCGTCACTGCGTCTGAAGTTGGGAAGTGGTCCGGATATCACTATCTTCACTGAGGGTGATGCACGGCTTACAGACTTGACTAGGCTCTGTGGGATTGTTTTGATAATGTGCTTTATCACTCAGGATTTAATGTTCATTTATCCATTTATTTTAAAATATGCTATATGTCTTAATGTATGCTTGCTTTGAGTGGGAAGTTTTAAACAAAAGTGTAGACTGTATAGGTGTATGTGCTACCATGGAATGAGACAGATGCGTGGATAGAAATAAAAAACAGAAATAGTACTGTGAGTACGTGCAGAAGACAACGTGTGATGTTTTTAGAAGTAAGCCAAGTCAGCTTCCTCTCAGATAACTAGCAAGACAAATGTGATGGCATTGCTTTCAGAATTTATATGTACTAACTAGTATATAATCATGAGTGTGATATGATTTGAGTAACCTTGAGTTTTGTAAAAATATGAAAATGAGTTGGTGTTCGTTGAAAAGGTCAAGTATAATGCAATTATGGAAAGGAAGTGCACCCTAAGGTCAGTTAACCGCAGGGTGCAACAAATATGCTGTGTAGGGTATTTTTGCAGATACTAAAAACAGGATGGAGTCAGATGGACGAGGATTGGTTGCTGGGGAGAAGATTCACCAAGTAACAGAGGAGGAGTCGGAAGACGAGATCGACGACACATACTATACAAATATGCATGTCTGTGAATGATCGGGGTTGTCGGTTGGTGATGTGGTGTGAGGAGATCATCTGACAACCCAGCGCTGTAACCTTCTATATCTGATTAATAAACCTCAGTTTATTGCCTTTAAAGTCCAACAGCTCCTAAAATCATTTTTCAAAATTTCAGATTGACTCATTCTGGTGTCGTTTACCGCTGCATGCAAAACGACAGCTCTGCAGCTATCATTCTCCTTTAGGATGGAATCTCCAATTATCACAGCACCGACTACTCTCTCCGGAGCGGAACGCTTTGCGGCAGTGGGCATGGAGATCGGTGGTGTTGGCGGGTTGAAGATTGCCTGGGTCCTGGACCGCACCT
This sequence comes from Yasuhikotakia modesta, assembly GCA_036877545.1. Taxonomy (NCBI): domain Eukaryota; kingdom Metazoa; phylum Chordata; class Actinopteri; order Cypriniformes; family Botiidae; genus Yasuhikotakia; species Yasuhikotakia modesta. Next base: position 19,967 of record JBAJNP010005255.1, read on the forward strand.
TTATTTGTTGGTGTTTAGAAGAAAGTGTATACCACTATTCAGTCTATCAAACGTAATAAAACCTTTTCAAATCAATTATTTTAAACACAAACATAACTCTATTGGAATAACACCTAAGAAATCATGTAAAACATCTGGGGGAAACCCAGTAACTGGGTGGAATTGAGGTCACTCAATACACAGACTGGTTTAATACCATTCACACTTACCTTACCACTAGACTTGAGCTCTTCCAAAAATACAGTGTGCTGCGTTACAGTTCTTAATGGAAAATCCATTGGCTCAACAGTAGCAATTTGGACTTGATTAAAACAACAAAATCTATAAAATTTCTTAACATTGAAAGATTCATGAAACCCAGCAAGGCAGTGGGCCCCAAAATTATCAGGACAGACACAAAATACTGTTCCCTTTACAAACTTATCTAACACCACAACCCTTTCAAAAGCTTTGAAATCCTTGATAAAATTGATAAAGAAATGCTGCACTTTTCCAGAGAACAGCCAGCTGAATTAAAGGCATGGTAGCACGAAATTTGCCTAGTAAATTCAACAAACGGCCATCTTGAAATGATCTGTAATAATCTGGTTCGCTTTCTTGATTGAACAGCAGTTTATCAAAAAATCTGACCGTCTCAATAAATTTTCTAAAACGTGGATGTTTGAAACATATTATTAACATATTATTATCTAAATAGAGGACCTGTTTTCCAGACTTACTTCATTTGACCAACTTACATTTAGGCATTAAGCAGACACTGCCCAAAGCGACTTACATTTTGAGGAAAACAAAGAAGTGATAAACCACAAGATGGCAATACGCATAGCTGTACGTAGATACAATTTTCCCTTTTTTTAATGAGATGAGGGTTAGACTTGTAGGGGATTTTAGAGTTAACGACTTGTAGACTACATATGATAATGAAGACAAGGATCACATATACAATATAAAAAGTTTACTGAAGAAAAATTTATTTTTGGAGTTTTTCCTGGCAAAGGTCAGCTTCACACTCAAAAGAGTTCTTAGGCCAAACCTGCTGTTAACATTCATAAGAAACAGTTTTATACTAACAGAGTCGAACTAAATACGTCATCACACGTCATTACTGTCCTCCTGATTAGACAGGGTAAAGATAGTCTCCTAATCATTACCATACTTGAACTTACTTGACACTTAGCTATATCAGCATTTCGGAGAATGTGGTATGCTTGATCTGTAGATTTCTAATGTATCAATAGATGCTGTTTCCTTAGATGGTCTTCCTCTGTAACCATAGACACACACACAAGGCCTGGCTTCCCAAGGCTGGGACGTTTGTACTCATAGCATAGTGATAACGTTTTAGAGCATGTCAGAAGTTTTTGACAGCACGTTAGGTTTAGTTACAATGGAAGAACTCAGAAAGGGGCCTGAGAGAGGTACCTGTCTGGCACTAATTCAAAAACGGATAGACAGATACACTCATCACACAAGGTTAACTGCTGATTTAAGTGTAATCACACAAGGCTAAATACTGATTTATTCTTATTGTTAATGTATTAAAACATGCTACCAAAAAGGAAAAGATCATGCTTAACATAAGTAAATGAATTATGCTGACATGAGATGGAGCAGGAGGAACCCCCCTCTTCAGTCTGGTAGGTGTTCCCGAAAAAGGTGTCTGGAATGAGGTAGACTGAACAGAGTGTGGAAGACCAATCCACCAGCGTGAGGAATTGAATGTAAAACTGTGAGGTGACTGTGTATGTTTGGAGGACTATATAATTAGACGACGATCGTTTGCTGACTATAGGGATCTGGTGGGAGTGTATGTGTGAATGAGTTGGTGCGGGTAGGATGGTGCAGAGCCGATAGTGGTTTTGTAAGCAAGTAGTAGAGCGTCTTGCAATTGGTAGCCAATGAAGGGTGATGAAGAGAGGTATGGCATGACCTCTTTATGGCTCTTTGAAGACCAGATGAGCTGCTGCATTTTAGATTAATTTTAATGGTTTGATCACTTGTGCTGGAAGGCCAGCCAATAGAGCATTGCAGTAATCCAACCTAGAAATGACAAGGGCCTGGACAGAAATCAGTGTTTTATAAATGGGGAGATATGGCCATATTTTCCTAATGTTATATGGAACAAATCTACAGGAAAGTGAGAATTTTAGTTTTTCATCAAAAATTACATCTAGGTTTCTGGTTGTCCGTGTTGGAGATAGGATGGTGGAGCTGGATTGTTAGATTATGGGAGACTGCAAGGTGACCTGAAAAGACCAGAAGTTTAAGTCTTGACTAGGCTAGTTGAAGATGGTGATGTGTTCAAGTGTTCAAGGTCACTTCAGTTGATACCTACCCAAGCTGGATTCGAACCAGCAACCTACTAATTGAAGTTTGACTCCTTAACCACTCGATCACAACTGTCCCCCAAAAAATATCACAAGACAGCCTGAACGCAGTCCCCGGTGATGGACAGTCTCAGTTGAATGGTTGCTCCTGAAGCCAGACTGCATTAGTTTTTTATCCGATTTAAAGTATTTTTTTAAAGAATGTGTCCAAACCTTTGAACTCCAAAGCTTCTTAAACACGTTATTGAATCTGTTGTACTTTATGTCTAAATTATTTCTGTCAATTTTTTTAAAGTTTCTATATTATATAGCAAATCGATATCTGATGTTGTCTATATGCGCCATGTTATTTACATACTACTGTAATTTTTGTTTTACTGCCTAAGATTCTGCCTATTGTTTTTTGCCATGTCGTCACGTCCGGCGGTGTAGAGCAGGAGAAGATGGCGGCTGTTATAGTAAGCGCGGAAGGAGGAGTGGCGCCGGTGGACTCGGGCTCTGTTTCACCGCGGTTACCGTCGCCGGAGCAGCCGCACCAGAATAACGCGTTGCTGGGACTGCCGATCGTAGCGATCGAGACGATTCTCAACTTCCTGTCGTACGACGAGATTAGTCTGCTGCGACTGGTGAGATAAACAATGAGCAGAGACTGCAGTATAGCAGGGCTGTATCTAAAAGCAGCTAAATTTTTTCTTTGAAATTTCCCCCTGTGGTGTCAAACAAACAGTCACACAAAGGTCAGTTGTCTCATTAAACAGCAGTTCTGGCCGTTATAACCGTCTGTCGAAAAATACTGCAGACGGCTCTGATGTCCAAAGCTGCTGTCAAGGTCGGTAACATACTTGATTGAAACTGTTGGCCCAAATTGTGATTAGGCAGTTCGTTACAAAGTCTTAAAATGTTGTGTTTATAGGTAGGTATTGTACTCCGTTTGAATCTCTTATAGAAATAGCATTTCACTAGGTAGGTAAACTGTGATGCCCAACATGCCGCACATGTATATGGGTCACTAAGGTTGAGAGCTAGCCTGGTCATCCAGTAAAACTGTTGCATCTATCGGGAAATTGTTTTAATAATTGGTGTGTTTGTGTGTGTTCACTATGGCATGTCTCCAACTGGGTTTAATGTAGAACAAATTCTGAGTATGTGACGTGTTTTCCTATTGTTTCTGGTATTATTACACTTGTCTTCTGCTACTTTGAAGAACATTGTTGATCCTGAACACTAAATTTGAGCTGTGGGAGCTTTTTGTCATTTTTGTCAGGTTTGTAAACGCATGGATATGATCTGCCAGCGCATGCTTAATCAGGGCTTCCTAAAGGTGGAGCGCTATCACAGCCTGTGCCAGAAACAAGTCAAAGCTCAGCTGCCCAGGTGAGAAAAAATTATTGGTAAGAACTGGGGGCCTTAAATCAAGATTTTATGGCATTTGCTTATTTTTGTAATAAAAAGTAAATCTTTCTGTGTATGCCAAGCTTTAGTAAGTGAGTCAGTAGGGCTGAGCAAAACTGGGAGGCTAACCAGTTAAACAGGATTACAGCTCCAGTTTTGTTTTTAAATGACTTCATGAACTATTTTTAATTACTGTTTTTAGATGTAAGTTAAGACGTCATTAGGAGTAAATGTCATGTTTGACCTTTATTTGTGGTGTGTATCAGGAGAGAATCAGAGCGGAGGAATCATTCACTTGCACGTCATGCTGACATTCTTGCCGCAGTGGAGACACGCTTGTCACTGCTCAACATGACATTCATGAAATACGTGGATTCAAATCTGTGTTGCTTCATTCCTGGAAAGGTATATTTTGACTTCTGTTGCATTTAAACTGCATGCTACAAGTACATGGTAGAACTATGGATTGAATCTTTTTATTTTCCCCTTAAGATTCATTTATAATGTTTGGATCACTCACTGTATTTGCTCCTGTTCACCTGAATCACAACCCCTTCTTTCTCAGGACTACTTCTGTTCTGCTTATCTGATGACCAGATTTCAGCATGTAAATGTGATTAACAATGAACACACTGAGTGCCTTTAAATTCACAACTACTGCAGTCAGTCACTTCAAAAAGAAATGAGCTTTATTGTTTTTCTTAGGGTTATTATTATCAGGACCCAAACATTGAAAGTGGCCATGAAGGCACAAGCTGGCACATGGGCGGGGCAGAGGACCTCAGTTTAATTGGTCAAACAATGATGTTGCATATATCAAACAATGTGATGTGATTTTTTTAAGTTAAAAACTGGTGTTTCACTAGACAATTTTAAGGCATGAGTTAATTTTCATATAGTGGTTGAAGAATGAGAGGGTGGCAATCTGGTAATAGTAATGTAATAGTGTATATTTAATGCTACAGTTTTAATTTTGCCATTTTGACCTTAAGAAAGCATTCTTGTGGAGATGCCCAGTAAAGCATTACATGACAGCTAGTTGTAAAAGGCAGACTGCAGTCAATGCAAATGAGATGAGATCATGACAACAAGACATTTATGGTCGTGTTTTTTTTTTACTGATCCTGAATCAGCTTCACAAACACACAAAGAACAGCAGCCTTTACATATGATTTAGTTCTGTGTTTTTCTATAGCACTTTCTTATGCTACTTTTACAAGCCAATATAACATTTGGTTACAAACTTTACCCCCTATATGTATTAATCATTAGTTTGTTTTACTATTCATTCTATCGCTGCATTTTTACAAGCAAACAAAAAACATTTTCTCTGAACTAGATATGGACTGGACTTCAAACACAGATTTATTTAAAAGTTAATTTATTTAAAAGTTTTTCTTCTGTCACTGACCTACAGGTGATTGATGAGATTTATCGTGTTTTACGGTATGTCAACTCCACTCGTGCACCACAGAGAGCTCACGAGGTGCTGCAGGAGCTGAGGGACATCTCCTCCATGGCCATGGAATACTTTGATGAGAAGATTGTCCCCATCCTGAAAAAAAGGCTGCCTGGTGCTGATCTTTCTGGACGTCTAATAGGCTCTGCTCCTGGTGAGACTCATTTCTCTGTTAGTTTACAGTTACAAAATACTAAGTGATAAAGATGAGTAATCATGGTCAACTTAACATCCAACATTAAGTGAAGTCAGATGACAGAATTAATTTCTTGTACCCCAGACCATCGCGTGTGTGTGTGACTGAACACCAACAAGGGTCCCTAACACCTTTAAAATCAATTAGACTAGAGCTTCTGCCTCAATTTTATCTCATTTGAATCATGTAACTGAAATTCTGCTAATGACCAGAAAATTGAGAAATTAGGACATACAGTAAAACTGATGCTTATGCTAGCACATCAAGATTGTCACATCAAGATTTAAAAGGCATGTTTAAATGAACATGTTTCAACGCAACTTGTCCCACATTTCAGAACTTAATATATGCTGTATAATTAAAGGAATAATTTACCCAAAAATGAAAACCCTCTTGTCATTTGAAACATGTATGACTTGTGTTCTTTTTATTAAACGCAAAAAAAAAAAATATTTTAAGAAGTTAAATTAAATTTGAGCACTTGGTTTCTGTCTTGCAGTGGCTGGTCCTTCCACCTCTCTGACCACCATGTCTCTGCTGGCCAAAAACACTCCGTCACGCTCAGAGATGACGAAAGTGCAGCAGCAGGTAAAAGTAAATGGTGCATCAATGACGGCTCTACGGCGGGAGATGCAGGAGGTGCGCGGGAAGCAGCTAGAGCAGCAGAAGCAGCTGCAGGACCAGGAGCAGAAACTGCTGGAACAGTCGCAGGTGATCGGCGAGCAGAACACTCGTCTGGCTGAGCTGGAGCACAAGCTTAGAGAATTGATGGACAGTGCTGTAGCCAGCTCCTCCACCTCCACAGGCCCCACCTCCCCCACTGGACCCCTGTCCCCCCCTACAGCCAACATCCGGGAGGGTGACCACGGCCTTCCTGCCAAACGCAAGTGCTCGGATACCCCACGTCACTCCAAACGCCTGCGTAGCAAAAAATAGGAAAGCAGTTGTCAAATATGTTTTCCTTTTGCTTTTTTTTTCAGTTACATCTAATGATTATGTGATCATGTAGAAAAGAATGGACAGACGAGGGTTGCCTGTTTTTGTTTGATCAGTCTTTCAGTTTCCCTCATATAATATGCTTGACCCCTATTGCCTCCTTTTAAAGATTTGCTGTCTGCCTTAAGCAACATTTGCCTTGGATGTTTACCGAACTGTCATTACCCTCTAAAACTTCACAAACATCATTTAATGTACATAAGCTTTAGTAAATCAGCCACAGACATTTGCTGGAACTGGCGCTGATCACTGATGTATTGATGGCATACAGTGGAAAAAAAGTGTAAGGAAAGCAACTTGGCTCTGAGGACAATTATAGGTTTAGTTTTATATAATGTTTCCAAACTAAGAGTTAGACCCCCTTTGACATGGAGAACAAGAGTTGTATGGCATCAGACTACTAAGTTATATTGGTATACAAACAGTAAATTAGTTGAATATTTCATCTGAAATGTGCCTCGACAGTATGAGCAAACAAATAATCTTTGCAGACTTTTGTATGTGTAGCATACGTAATTATTTTGTCTGTCTGAATATTGTCCTTCACTGATGATGGCATCTTGTAGTTGTCAATGCCTTGTTGTAGGTGTATCATTTGCTGCAAATAGAACCATGTCAGTGCAATAAAAATGTGAAAAACCTTATCAAGAAACTAAATTATTGTTTATTTTGCCTTCAAATTTTATTTTTAAATGTAAGGCATGACACTCATAATTCATCTAGTAAAAAGGAAAGGTTTATATTGAGAATATATTTTACTGTTCATGTAAATTACATTTGTGTGTTATCCAGTCCACACTGACCAAAATTAAAAATCGTGAATACCAGATTTAGCATATTTTTACACTTATAAATACTGTAAAGTAATAATTGTTTACACATATACGTAACATCTTCCTGAGTAGTTATGAATAGCAAATTTATGTTGGTAACTTACAAAAACAACAAAGTAACCATAAATTAGCAGATACTTGCATCCACTTGGGAACAAGTGTTCGAGAAAAGGTTTCCCTGTAATTGCACCATTCGTGGCAGGCCCCCCACAAATTTTTTTTGCCAAATATCTCTTCAGATTGCGTTACAATGCCTAAAGCAATAGCCAAGTTTATTCAGAGGTGCTCTGGGCCCCCAGAGAGAGGGACAGATGGCAGCACATAGATTTTTAGAAGAAGCAGCTTCCAGCAATTTCTCTAGTGCATTACAGATTCAAGCCAATGTTGGCTTTACTAGGGTTTAAACCCTGTTTTTAATTGATTTAATCAGGTGACATCTTAAGCAGATGGGCTTGAATTTCCTCAAAGTCTGGCAGAACTGAATAATAAAAAAGGTAAAGGTAAAATCATGTCGAGGGATATGGCAAGCCAGCTCTCAGACTATTTTGGCCAGCTTTCTGACCCTGACAAAGTTAACAGAAAGTGGAATACATTTATGAATACTTATAAAAAAATAAGGATCCAGCCATAGCTCAGGCCCTCCAGCCCATTCCCGTTCGTCGTTCCTCCCTATCCTGCCACGCTATCTCCCGGTTCTCCCGCTGCCCGCTTCGCCGCACCTGTGCCGGTTGAATCTCCGCCTTCTTTTGTGGGACTCTTTTGTTAGGGAACGAGCACTAAGCGTGCGAAGTCCCTATTGTTTCTGTGTTGTTTATTATTAGGGACCGAGCACTAATGTGTGAAGTCCCTAATGTTTCTGTGTTGTTTATTATTATTATTAGGGAACTCGGCGTCTATTAGAGGTTTTGAAATTAGGCAGGGCAAAATGGCTCGATTGCGGCACCTAAACTTGCCCAGGGCACTACGGTTAACGTACATGTACCACATTTGGTAGGTCTATAGAAAAGTTTAATTCATTAAAAAAAGTCTCTTGGAGGGAACCTCTAATTCCAACAGGCGATTATTTATTTTTAATTAAATCTGGATTTTTATTATTTTTGACAAATTCTACGTGTCATACTTTAACGAACTCCTCCTAGAGTTTTTGTCCGATCAACTTTGTGTTGGTGTCATTCTCATCTTAAGGCCTTTGCAATGTTAAATTGCGAAGTGTTTGAGATTGCGCTGGGTGGGGATGGCACCGGTGCGAGGTCCCGCTTAACGCTGCTTGCAGCTTTAATTAGGAAATTAAATTGTGTTTAATCAAAATTCAATCACATTAATAACTGAAACATCAATAACTGTTTGAAAGAAGAAAACTTAAGCAGATCCATGGCTAAAAGCAAAAGCCATATCTGCCAAAGGTTGGATAGTTGAGTATTAGGACAATAGGGTTGTATAATATAGGCCTATATACATGGTTCAATGGGCATAGTAAAAAAGTATGGTCATTGAATATATACACAATTAATAGAAAAGGTCTGCATTTACAGTATAATGCATTTTTGCTTAATAGGTGTGTCTTGTCAGGGTTACTTAGTGGAATTTCTTTCCTTATTTATTGGGTTGGGACCATCAGTTGTGTTGTAGAGAAATCAAGTTGATACACAACCAACAGACCTATTTGACAACTATTACAATTGATATTATGGCAAAAACAAATCAACTAAGCAAAGAGAAACGAGTGGCCATCATTACTTTATGAAGGTCAGTCAGTTGGGAAAATTACAAATTCTTTGAATGTGTCCCCAAGTGGAGTCGCAAAGACCATCAGACGCTACAATGAAACTGGCTCACATGAAGACCGACCCAGGAAAGGAAGACCTAGAGTCACCTCTGCTGCTGATGATAAGTTCATCCAAGTCACCAGCCTCAGAAATCGTAAATGAGAAGCATCTCAGATTAGAGACCAGATAAATGCCACAGAGCTCTGACAGCAAACACATCTCTACAACAACTGTTAAGAGGAGACTGCAAAGTGCAGGCCTTCATGGACAAATAGCTGCTAGGAAACCACTGCTAAGGAGAGGAAACAAGCAGAAGAGATTTGTTTGGGCTAAGGAACACAAAGAATGTACATTAGACCAGTAGAAATCTGTGCTTTGGTCTGATGAGTCCAAATTGAGATCTTTGTTTCCAACCGCCGTGTCTTTGTGCGATGCAGAAAAGGTGAACGGATGGATCCTACGTGCCTGGTTCGAAACTGAAGGCATCATGAACCAGCATGGCTACCACAGCATCCTGCAACGACATGCCATTCCATCCAGTTTACGTTTAGTTGGACCATCATTTTATTTTTCAACAAGACAATGACCCCAAACACACTTTCAGGCTGTGTAAGGGCTATTTGACCAAGAAGGAGAGTAATGGAGTGCTGCGCCAGATGACCTGGCCTCCACAGTCATCAGACCTGAACCCAATCGAGATGGTTTGGGGTGGGCCGAACCGCAGAGTGAAAGCAAAAGGGCCAAGAAGTGCTAAGCATCTCTGGGAACTCCTTCAAGACTGTTGGAAAACAATTTCAGGTGACTACCTCTTGAAGCTCAT
>JBAJNP010005256.1:0-26023 GCA_036877545.1 Yasuhikotakia modesta
TCTCTCTCACTCTCTCTTCCTCTCCCCCTCTCTCTCTCATGTCTCATGTCTTTCTCTCTCTCACCCTCTCTCTTTCTCTCCTCTCTCTCTCCCTCTTCCTCTCTACCCCATCTCTCTTTCTTTCTCTGTCTCTCTCATTTACTGTTTTTTACTGCACATCTTTGGTGTTTGTATCAAGAACCTCTGATTTTTGTATCAAGACCTCACCATTTTTGTGATTGGTTATTCAGGTTAAGCATGCTTACTGTTTTGTGACAAACTTTTAAGACAAAATAGTAAAAAGTTTGAAAGTGACTCTTTACCTTGAAAGCAGCGCTTTCAAATAGGTTTTGTTTAATTATTTATTCAAAGTCTTTTAAGTCTTTTTTATTCTGATATCCCCCTAGGTAGTTTTCTGCTAGTCTTTGTGTTTAAAAGGTTTGTAGAATATCTTCTTCAAAATCTTTTTGTATAAATTTTTTAGAATCCATTTCTTTGATAGACACAGTTATTGGTCCCTTTGTGGCATTGATGTTCGTTTGACAAAGTGTTATTACATCTAATGTTCATTAAGGTAAAACTTTGAAAGTTTTCAGTATTATTGGCCTTGATATTAAAATAGTCCAGCAGAATTAGAACTATAAAGAATTCTGTGACCTCAGAGAATTGTGGGTAAAACACTGAGATTTGTATTTAAGCAGAAATTATACACATGAATGTAGAACCGCACAATTTTAACATGAGAAATAATAATGCTATTATCATAATAGAAGATAATTCAGTAACATTTCTTTGCTCTATGACATTTGTTTGAAGATTGGTTTGTGTCTGAGTGTTTGTTCAGATAACTGTTGTGTCGTGTGTCTTAGTTTAAAGGGTTTAAGCACAGAACATTGGCTGACATTTGCTCACACTGCTGGTGCAGAGCTCTGTATATGATCTGACAGTGAGGCTTTGCTCCTGGGGCAGTCGGGCGGCTTTCTACACACTGGTGTCAGTCTTGGCAGTTTGGTTTGGCCGGTAAACAGAGTCTTTCTGGGAGAAGCATTAATGACTGTCCTGTGTGTGAACGTTCACTCTGTGTCCTTGTGTCCTTCCTCTCAGACAGACGCATAAATATCCTAATCCAGCTAATATCTTTATCCAAAGTGTCCAGCTTGAAGCAGATTGTTTTGTCATCACAATGTTTCTTACGTCAGTGAATTATGTTTTGAATGGGCAGAAAGAGGTTTAAATTAGCTATTAATTTTACCATAGTAACCACAAATAAACCATGGTATAGGTAAATACCATGGCAGTTTAGGTTTACCGTATTATAACTTTAACCATGTGGTAAAACTGGTTATTCCAATTATAATGAGTAAGTCAAAAACCATGGTTACTGCACCGTAATCTGGTCTGAAGTAATTGTGAATGTTTTAATAGAATTGTGCTCTATGATATTAATATTTGTGCTGTTGTGTCATTTAATTTGTTTCAGGTTCTCTGTAAGGAGACGTCATGCCTGCTTCTGCATGAGATATGGCCGTGTTGATTTCTGGTTTATTTGGCTTGAAATTGTGCCTGTGAGAGGCCATAAAGACGTCTTAATTGATTTTAAATGATATGTATTGGACAGTTAATTAATAGGGCTAATTGACTGTGTGAGGCAGCGATCATGCTGATTGGCTGGGCTCTGTACAGATGTTGCCTTGGAAACCCACGGCCCCACACAGTCACGGTTTTATTGATTGTTTCTCGCACCCTTTGCCCCATAGCAGTCGTTCATGTCCGCAATAAACAATTAGCCCGTATTCGCTCTACTTATAGCCTGAACATGCACCTCACGGCTTTTGATTTACCCAAGGGAGGGTGGCAGTGAATGAGGCCCCCCCCCACAGACGCAGGGGGCGGAGACAGAAGTAATCAGTCAGAGCCACACCCCCATCAGCTTCTATCCGGCGCATGTATGGAGAATGAAGATAAATGCTTCTGCTGATGCAGGTCAGGCGGGTTTTTATGTGCCTCTGGCACCGTGACAGTAATGCAATGCAATTCCTTATCACAGACCTGGATAATGTCTCCTAACTTATTATCATAATTTATTGCCTGGTTTTATGGGATACTTGATTTTGATTGGTCACGTTATGCAGTCCTGATCACCCTTTTGAGGTTTGTTTTGCGATAATGTCTTCCAAGCATCTGGCGACTTCCTGCCGTATGAAACACTGGAGAGGAAAGTTTGAAAGCCATAGAGTGAAATTGAGCCATATCTACAGATCAGATTGTCATAGAAACCTGGAGGTGGGCTCTCTTGACTCTTTCCTCCAAGCAACCATCTGTAACACTATAGCAACCTGCAACAGCATGGCCCTGCCCTGGCACCCGTCCACTGCACATTTATATATAGATCTCTGTGATGGTATTAAAGTGCAGTCCAGCAAACTCTGGATCGTTTTCTTGTGCCTTTGATGGTATTTGTTGTTCAGTATTCCCTCCTTTCAGTCTCCGGCCATGTTTCTTTTCATGGCCGTACAATGCAGCCCTGTGCAAGTGTGCGTGTGTGTTGAAGGGATTTTGTTCTGGTTGTCAGTATGAATGTGGAACGACAATAAACATGTTAAACCTTTACTTGCTTCCTCCAAACGGAGGAAAATAACAGCTTTAGGAAGTCTGTTGTTTCTATAGAGGGTCTTTGTGCAGTTTGTGCGAGTGTGTACGGGTGGGAGGCTGTGTGGGGGATTTGTCACACGCATGAATGTTCACATGATGTCGGAGTGTTTGGACGGCTCTCGTATGCCTTCGCTCGGGCTGATTCGGTGCATTGGGTGGTGATAACTCCGCCCCTCCCACGCACCATGGCTGGACAATGTCAAATCCAGTGCAAATGTTCTTTATTCCTCCGGCCAGCAGTTGTGTTGTGTGTTGTGCCCCCTCTGGCGAAACTCCTAATGTCTCAATTCATATATGTCCCACACGGTCCTGCTCCCATTCAGTCACTCTTCACTGAGATGAAGCACAGCCCTTGCTAGGCAGCACTGTGCTGATAGTCTTGTATGTATTTTACTAGTCATTTTTTTTTTCAGTTTCGCAGTTCAAAGCACATTTATTTTACAGACTCTCTTCCTGCACAGGAATGATCTATAAGCCACATTAAGCTTCATTAAACTTTATAAGCCGCTTTACTCATTAATATTAATTATTCTTTGTACATGTATTTACATCACACTGAAGGTCACAGCAGCCAACGACTCTGGTTTTAGGTAAATTAAAAATGGTTTCAAAGCTAATAGTGCTGCACAATATTGAAGTAATTTGTGAAAACCTTGCTAAATAATGCATGTATGTAATGTAAATGCATTACATTTGTAAAATCAATTTCTATTTTATTAATATATATTTTAAACCAGACATGTTTTACTGTTGCAGTAGATAAAAACAAGTCTAACAACGCTACTTTTTAAAGTGTTAAAATTGTTGTTATTGCAAACTATTGTGATATGCAAACTGCAATTTCACAATATCAGTGATTTCTGTATCTTAAAGCTCCCTCTATGCCAATTACCCAAGCTTATCTAAAACTTTAACACTATTCTTTTGCAGATTTGCAAGCACTGGTATTACAAAATGCAAATGTAGTCCTTTGTTGTTGAGATATTGTACAGTGTTCATTTCACAGGCGTTTCTCTGCTCTGGGCAACTCAAAAATTCCAGCTGCTCTGCTATTGTGCCTCTTAATTGAAAAGGAAATGCTTTCACGTCACAATGTTATTGCATCATAAATGTGCGAGCGATTGGAGGAGAGCGTTTGACAGCGACAAATTTCCTGTATCTCGACTGGAAGCAATCAGTTCCGCACCAGAAATCTTAACCCCTGCTGCGCCGTCATCCAAAAATGAGATGCAAATGAGCGTGTTTTGAGAATAGAGGAGCCGGATCCATAAAATAGCAGAGGGCCGGAGAGAAATCTCTGCAAAATCCCAAATGTGTGTCCTGGGAGCAACAGTCCCTGTCAGAGAGTCACGTTGACTCCTTATGATGTTTCATGTTTACCATGTTTCAGTGAGTTTTGGGGTTTACGCTGTACAACAAGTCTTCATCTAACATGAGTTATTGTCATGACGTTTGATTTTGACATTTGATTTAAGTATGTATATATATATGTATATATATATGTATATGTATTGGTAATTTATATATAATTTAGGTAAAAGCACATGCATTATGTGCATAACATAAATTCCCTTACTACTGGGTGTGAACAATAGTAATAGTGATACTTAAATATTTTGCAGTTTTGCATGTTTAGGGCAAGTTAACCTGTAGTAACCAGACACACCTCTGGTTTGATGTATTACGGTGTCTGATCAGAGCAGAGCGGAGCTGGACTGAAGTAGGACAGGCGCTGTGGCTGCTGCTGACAGATAAAAATGGAGGTTTTGTTTGAACAGACGTGTTTATTTGATTGTTGTGGAGCGAGAGTCTCTGAGGAGCAACAGGACAGAGCTGTTATCTGTCACTGGAGCTGTGCTTATGACAGCAGGACGTGTCTTTGATACACTGCTGTGTGAAACTGTGTTTTCTTAAAGTTGTACACAGAATATTGCTGATGTAAAGAGATTGTTTCACTAATTATTACAAATGAATTCTGCATGTTGAGGGTGTTGGTGTTGCTGTCTGCAGTGTGGTTGCTAAGGTGTTTCTATGCAGCTGTTGAAGTTTTCTTAATGTTTGTTAGCACGCTGCTAACCATTTTCCAGAGTGTTTAAAGTGGTTACTTACTGGCACTGGTCAAAAGTGAACACTCCAAAGCTGTCACAGTTTAGTTCCTAGTTGCATGCTAATTTGCTAGGTTAAGGGTATTTCATTTTAAATACATAACTTAGGTTTGTGCATCAAAAATTGTGACTCTTGCCTAAGCAGTCATCATTAATACACCAGCTGTTTGTACTATTTCACTGCACATGAATTGAATTTTTATCTTCTTGTTTTGTGAGTATTATCACTTAAAAGATGGGCGTTCAAAACAACCTCCCTCCAGTGTGGAGCTTTTGAAGAAGGATCTTCGCTACACAAGACCTGTTATTAAACTGAAATCTGACTCTCTGAAGGTCTTTTCAGCGGGGAGAGAGAAGCTCAACAGGTCCAGTGTTCCAGCCCCCTTTTGTCTGCGGAAACATGCCATGAATATTTTCAGCAGGAACGACACACTCATCTGTGTGTTTGTGCATCTGTGTGTGTGTTGTGTTTGTGTGCCTGTCTGTGCATGTGTAACATGTCTGGGGGTGGACAGCTTCATACCTGCAGACGAGATGCGCAAATAGTCACGGCTTACTGGAGCGTTACGCTGCTTTCAGAGCTGCTCTCAGGTGCTAAACACCTTTTGTTTTTGAACAATACTGGAACACATTCTCACCTCTCTCTCTCTCTCTTTCTCTCTCTCTCTCTCTCTCTGTTTCACCATCAATCTCCCTTTGGTTTTCTCTCTTTCTCTGTATCTCTCTCCCTCCCTCTCTCTCTCCTTGTCTTTCTGTCTTTGTCTCTCTCTCCAGACAGAATACGTCTGGACTGCATCAAAACCAGAGTGATACACCCTTCCTGGGTTACTAGGTTAAAAATACTCAGCAGGTCTCAGATTCAGTCTGGGCAGGAGTGATATTCTGCTGTTGATTATTAATGGGTTCTTCATGTAGTGGGTGGAGAGATTTCTCTTCACACACAGGGTGAGGAACAGAGTTTAATTTGGTTTTATGTGCGTCACGCTGAAGGAAGCCATGAACTCCTCCGAGTTTAATACAGCGACACAGAGCTGCAGTTCATCTGACTGTGTGATGCTTCAATTTGACCTTCATTCACTAATGACATCATCTCTCATGTTCTGAGCTTCTCCTGACGTCAAAGCCTCCTTAGAAACGCATTGATTTGATTAAAATAGTTTTGATGGTTACAAGCGCAACCAATATTATTTTACGTGTATTAATAATTATAGTTATTTCAGCAGTAAAAACTGGGGGTGAATTTTCTAGGCAGAAATATTTCAGGTTCATGAGTTGATATGTTAAGAACATTGACTAGTCTCATGTCAGCACAAGTATTTCCTTGCGTTACGTTGCTGTGCCACACCCCATTTATTTTCATTGTTAGTGTGTTATTGTAAATGCAATATTTGTTGTTTTTTGCTAACTGAAATCTGTTCCTTTCATCAGAAGCGCCTTTGACGTCACCTGTGTGTGTGTTTCTCAGTCAAAGGCAGCCTGCAGTGTCCTGGAAAGCTGAACTCTGTCTGTTTTATTTTGGATTTGTACTAAAACAGCCTGATGATCAGTTGTGGCAGAAACGTTTTTCATAAATGCTTTTGTGTGTCTGCAGGGGCCGCCCACATTAGCACTTTGCCCACCTTAGCGAATGTGTATCTGGCTGACTGCCAAGCCACGCCCACAGGCCCGGCCCACCTGCGTTGGCGAAGGGGGCCCAGCCTGTCCGTCAAAGAACCCATTTTTGTCCATTCATGTCCCAAGGTTCTCAAACCCTCAGAAAAGCGGGTTTAAATTTGGAAAATGCGGTGTATATGTGGAAGAGTGTTTTGTGCCCAGGTTGATGGGGGTTGAGGGTTCGAGAGAGGAGGTCTCTCTGGGACCCGGCATGCTCATTACTGTGAGGAGTCCATCGCTGACAGCGGGTCACCATGGCAACGGTTGGTATGTGATTCCCATAACAATGCCAAACCTTCCCCCAACCACCCTCACCGTTTCCCCAGATCAGCACATGAAATTCTCTCTCTCTTTCTGTCTCTCTCACTCTCTCTTTCTCTTTTCTCAGTCTGTTCGCTGATTTTCACTCCTATCACACTGCATTGAGTGTTGTAGTCCACAGACACGGCAGGGGTGTTGTTGACGGCTCATATAGTGTTATTGGTGCTGGTACGGCTGTACGGGTTTGCATGCATGCACACGGATGTGTTCGGTTCAGACTCCCAGTACAGAGAGTAATTGTGTGTGTTAGATTGTTCCAGTATAATTGTGCAGTGATGGATGGCACTCTCTGGATGAGAGCCACGCCTGCCCTCATAAAGCAGCGCTCTGGAGAGGGTTGTGTGTTTAAAGATGTGTGTGTGTGTGTCATGTTGAGGGTTTCATCTGTAACAGGATGATCACCGGTTGGCTTGCCGGCATCCTCGTCTTGTGCTGTTTCCCTCCTGCGCAGGCCAGCTAGCAGCAGGGCTTTTTGGACATGTGCCATAGTAATGCTATGGCTGTTTGGACAGGCGCCATGCTAATTCTATGGCTGTTGGATGCGCTACCATGGTAATGCTGTAGTTTTAGGGTTTTTTTTGCCCTGGTTTTTATACATGCTTCTATTTAAATATCCTTCTTATCAAATGTCTTATGTTTATGTCCATCTTTGTCTGTTTATTGTAGGGCTGTAAATATCATTGTGTATGAATATTTTGTCTGTTGCATATCTAAGTACCATGATATTAACATTTGTCATTTTCACTGTATCACTATAGTACTGTATAAAATGGAACAGAAAGATAGTCTGTTGTGTTTTCATTTGATAATAATTGAGATTTGATTATGCTTTTACCAATAAACCATATTAACGGGACAAATGTTAACCCATTTAAGCATGTTTAAATCCATTCCACAGATTTTACCCACAATTCCCTAACTGCACACTGCTGAAACGGGAGTTTACATCAACTGCGTAAATGCCCACATGAATCATTCATCTCTTTACCATGACACATACATTACTGCAGAGTAATTACTGAAGCTCAAAGCCATGTAGGCAAACAAAAATGTGAACTATTAGTTAAAATGACGTTCCATGTAAATGTGGGTAAATTTGCTCCTCGTGAGCAGAAAACGTTTGATGGTTTCTGCTGTTAAAACAGAGCAGATTCCCCCGTGGGGCTACAGAGCTGTCTGAGGTCAGAGAGATGTAACCGTACCATATGTTCCCAAGGGGTTGTGATGCTGCAGTCACATGGAGACAAACAGGAAGTGACATGTTGACCATCCAGTCTCGTGCTGCTGTTGACTTCCTCCCCCGGTGAGATGACACCTGCTCACACACTCACACACTCCTCCAGCCCCAGGAGATTTCAGGAAAATGGGTTTTTCTCCAACCCGGGGTTTAAGGTTTTATCCTGCATTGTGATATTATGGGCGTTGTTTGTATTTCAGCTTTGCAGTCACGCTTTTATGACGTTTGTGTAAATTCAGCTGTGAATAGACAGGAAGAGAGTTTTCTAGGAAATTTCGGAAAGGCTTTGTTTAATAGAAAGTGTGTTTTAAACGTGAGCCGGATTTGCAGAGACGGGTTTTATGTTAATATGATTATGGTGGATTACGGGATTCATCTCCAGATCAAAGGAAACGAACCAATTAGCACGTTCACCTTTAACACCGCAGATGACCGAGCGAGAGAATAGCCGTACAGATGAGCTCTTACACAGACCAATCAAAAACACGCTCTGACTGCTACAACTGCTTTCTGACTGCTTTCATTCCGACCGGATTTCATTTCACTGTTTCTTTCCTCCTCAGATAAGCAAACAAGAGGTAAAAAACAGTTCTGATGGGAATTGGCTGCCATTGTTCTGCTCTGACTGGGTTCTCAAATAAATCTGCCCTCTGAATTCACATGAAAAGGTGTTGTGAAGTCACCCAGCAGGCTGTCAGGACAGAATTAAGACGTTCCAATCCCCTCGTCACTGGCTCCGGTTTGCACTGATTTATGCAGTTCTCAGAGTGTGGCAGCCAGACTGGAATCCCCTTTTGTTCAGAGGCTCTGAGGAGCGTTTGAGCTCAAAGGACAGTCTGAGCTCCCTGTGGCTGGAGCTGTGATTGTGCTCTCGCTGTTAGATTCAGTGTCACCTACGCTTTCTTCTGTCTCCGTATCCTGCAGAGTTTATGGTTTGTGTTGCTTTTGTCTTACAACAAAAATAAAGGGATTGTGTTCGTTTTGTGCGTCACTGTGTTACTGTAGCTCGGTTGATCGATTGTTGTGTTTGCAGCGCCAAAGGTTGTGGGTTTGATTTTCAAGGAACATGCATACAGATCAATGTATGGTTTGAACGCACTGTAAGTGGCTTTGGATAAACGCATCTGCCGCATGCATAAATGTAAGAAAATGCTAAATGGATTTGAAGGTGCATTTAAATATAAAGCTGCTTTGGGATTGTGTATATTCTGAGAGGAGTAGATAAATTTCTTTAAAATTGAATTTGATCGTAGTCGATTCAGTTTAATTCTAAGTCTAGAAGCTAAAATGAAGCTGCAGACATAATTTATAAATATGATGAGGAATGTTGTATTGAATTTTCAGTTGATTTTGTAGTCTTGGTAGTTTGTGAGAACAGAATTGTGTGAGACACTGTTGAGATCTTTTCTGCAACTCTAGAGGAGACAGATGGATTTACAGTTGTAGAAATGAGATAAAGGACGTAACGTTTTGAAGATGATAAAGCATGTTGCACTGGTGGTGTGTTAGTGTAAGGTTGGAGAAGGTGATGCTCTCGCTCTGACCCCCTCACAACATCTGCAGAAACTTGTGCTGTTTGTCTGAATGCACATGCAGGCTGTGATGCACACATTAAATGAGTGTGATTCATGGCACTACAGTATAGCAGGTACATCGTCTTACTCCATCATGAAACGCAGACACTGTGTGTCTCAAACCTGCTGCTGCTAGCCATGAATAATGAATGCCACTCGTACCGTGTTGGAGGACATCCAGCTGTGAGGAGAGGCTTTCTCCATTAAATATAAAAATTGTTTGTTGCTGTTAATAGTCTTGTCGTTTTATTTTTTTTACTCTGCATTTTCTGGCTTGACAGCTTGAAATGGCGTTTCATTGTTTTTCTTTGTGATTGCTCTTTGTTTAGAGTTTGCCGTTTGCGGACGATGTTTGTTCTGTTGTCATTTCCTTTTCAATTACAGAGAATGGACGTCAATTTTTCAGTTAGCTGTGACTGATCTTCTTAAAAAAATAAATAGTTCGGAAAAGTTTAGTTCGTACCATGAAAAGCAAATGTCTCTGTTAATATCACAAAAACTGATATTTGGTGAATTATTGTTGGTCTAATGTGGGTTTTATGTAGATTCAAAGTCTACATAAAACTGAATTTTAGTATTTGTGGATAAATGTCATTGTTGTGTACTTTGTAGACACCAGACTGACCTAAAGCATTGAACGAGTGATGAACACTAGACGAATACTGTGTTCCTCTTGCTCTGTATGAGAGAACCTGTAGTATCAGTCATTTAAAATGGATCCTCTGTCCACCAATCATAAGCGGTGGCTCCTATTTATACATTCATGAGAGCAAGCAGATGCACACAACATAAAAATAGGTTTGTAAAGGGTACGAGGAGTTCATGGCCAGAGAACCCTCGTGTTTAGAGGGAAGGGCTTTGTGAAAACACAAATAATTATCCAGTCAGAATGGCTCCTCTCCACACACACACACACACACACACACACACACACACACACACAGCTGTGGGGGAAACTGTGACCTTCATTCTGTCTGAGTGTGGAACAGGCTGCTGCAGTTTAAACTGGCAGCCAAACTGGAGTGACTGGAGTTTTCAGTATCCTGGCTGCACTGTAGTGTGTAAACTATTGGTCTCACTCTACACCAGTGGATCTTAACCTTTTTGACTTTAGCCCCACCAATTATCCACAACAATATTTGAAGCCCCAATATTTGAGTGGGATTTGCCAATGGTGGTTAGTTGGGGGTGGGGCTACCTGTTTCCTGAAGAATGGCAGACAAAGGAAATGTTAGAAAAAACAGTTTGGACTTGACTCCATAATTTATTGGTTAGCGGCAAAGGCTTACACATGTAGATTGTTGTTTCAGACAGTAGCCTGGGAAAGTATCTGAACACCATAGTATTACCATCCCATAACATCACTGATGCATGGCGCTCTCATCCGCTGTGTAAGTGCAGTAAATGCTGCCTGGTTCTGCTGGATGTCTGCGGCTGCATTTGTGAAGCATGTCCTTCAGGGTGGAATGTGTTGCTCTTGCTCTCTTTGATAAGGCAGCTTTAGATCTTAACAGGAAATGGATTTATTGAGTGAACGCTCAGGTACTGATGGACACTTCTGCTCAGTGGCTGGGTTTCTCAGCACAGGCTGAAGCGATCAGAGCAGCGTTTAATGAAGACGAGGAAATGGCAGCCTTCACCAGAGCTGTCAGATGTTTCTCAGATGCGTCTGCTATCACGTCATCTGCCTCTGAATGATGTAAATGCGACTGGGAGAGTGAAATGTGTTGCGCTGCATTGCAGCTCTGCGCATTCGCATTTATTTGTTTGATTAAATGTTGCCTAAGGCACAAGAAAGTCCTGGCACAGCGGATGTAGCTTTTCCCAATATAATATTATTAATTATTCATCATGTCCAACCTATACACTGTGTGATGTATAGAGAATGTTAAATATATCTTGCCCTTCTGTTGTATTGATTTTGTTTCCCCTCCCCCTTCAGATGGCTTCCTCTGGGTCAGGAGCTGCAACAAGAATAAAAATATCTGTCTGTTTAAATCCTGGGTGCTCACCTGGGCCTCATGAGTTCAAATCTGGCTTGTAAAATTTTCATCTCTCAGACAATTTTCTTGTTTCATGTTCACAAAATGTCAAACAGGATCGACACACATAGTGTAGTGATGGTATGTGCAGTACTGAAGACGGTGAATCCACAATCATCTCTTTGTGCTTTGTGTAGATATGAAGGTTTTTGGTGGAGCTGTGTGTTTTCTTCATGTTGTGTTCTGAAGATAAGATGACTTTATGATGGCATCTCTCTTAGGTTCTTTAGCGTGTTTCTTCCTGTGTTTTGGAGAGAGGTGACAGCCAGCAGATAGAGCAGCAAGATAGAGCGACTTCTTCATCTCACAGTCAGCTGAAGTAAATCCCCTCTGGCGTACACACGTTCAGTGCTGTGATATGCAGCGTTTCAGCCTCTGCTGCTGATAAAGATGAGGCTGTGTTTGTACAGCGCTGTCATACCTCACCTCCAGCTGTGCTCATGGTGTCTGGTCAGATGCTGGTTAGACAAAGAGACTGTGGAGCAGACTTTAACGTGAGTCATCTACAGAGTAGATGTTCTCACATGCTGGCTGTCTTTGCAGGAAAGTTAAACAGTTATAATAAAAGAATAAAGGCTAACAAAGAACTTGTAAATGCAGGTCATGTTATTGGCATTTTTGTTCAAGCTGTTTGTTCTCGTTAAATCTTTGCATTGCCCTGTTGTAATGACTCACAGATCTTCTCAGGGGATCTGGAACCTGATAAACACCTTCTATCTGGTTTTTAAATGTTTTGTAGCTGCTTCAAGCTGGTCATTTATGTTCATTAGCTGGTGCAGATTGAAAATCAGTTAGACCACCATCTTCTGGGCCTGGTAGACGACCTTGCTCAAAGACTCAAAGTGCTGATAAACCACCTTGGACCAGCAACAAAACAACTATTGAGTTTCATAAACAGCTTGACAACGCTAAACTGGTGCAGATTTTTAGCAGAATGATCAAACGAAGGCCTGTCACACAAGTCCTCCCCGTCCAGAACAACAAAGACAAACAAATAGGAAACAGAGGAGAAAGCAGGACCTGCAGAAAATGGCATTGCAAAATCTCAGTGGAACAGCAATGAAAGCGGATCTGATAGCATCAGTGCAAATCGCTCCAGCTAATCATGAGTTCTGATGTTGGCTTCAGTTGACTTTATCTTTGCAGTAGTGCTTGTCTGTTGGACACTTAACTCCTTCTTTTGCACTTTCCAGGAAGAATGCAGCTGTGACCGGTTGGGAAAATGCTGCCATCAAAGACAGTTTAGGAAATTGTTTCACAGGAATGTTTGCATAGTGTTTATTTGTTCCCTTTGGCTGGACTCAGATGGTATGTGCTGAATTTTAAACATGGAAAAACGTGTTAAATGGACCTTAGAAAGCTGTGCTGTTTTTGGTAGCTGAATAGTTAAACGAACTATTTAACAAATCTCAGAGATGTGCAGTTTTGTACTGTAAATGGTTAAAGGTCCAATTTTTGCTGGAATTTTTGCAGACAAAGATTTATTGTGGCTTTTTCTTGTGGCTGACTGAGGTTTCTCTTATGGGCCAGTTTCCACACCGAGTGTTTTACTCCAGTGTGGATCAACTTTCCTCTTCCAGTGAAAGCACAGATATGTTCTGTGTTTGTGTTGAGTTCTGCTGGAGCTGAGATCAGGCTGGTCTCATGAGTTCAGAGCTGTTAGTTTTAGACTCACTCTCTAATTAAAAAGGTTTAACAGGATCCGCTGTTCACTGGCTCTCCTAATGAAGGAGTAAATGGTGCCAAAACAGAACGAACCTCTGCTGAGCTCTCAGTTACTGTGTGTGTATGTGTTTGTGTGAGGTGTATGTGTGTATATATATGTTTGGTGTGTGTGTATATGTTTGTGTGTATGTGCGTATGTGTATGTTGGTGTGTTTGTGTGAGGTGTATGTGTATATATAAGTGTGTGTGCATGTGTGAACTGAATGGTAACAAGTTCTGCACAGAATCAAATTAAATCAAACAGGATCAAATAGAGAACTGAACTGTGATTGGACACACGGCTCACACAGATTTATACAGGAGGAGGTGCCTCCATACCTAGTGACCAGAATATTATAAAGACCTGAGGGTGGGCTCTTTTGACTCGGGCTCATGAGAAACCACCCTAGCAACCGCATAGCAACGTCCCCCTTCACCCCGAGCGTCACAGCAACACCATTTATATTTTCCAGTTCCAGATTACAGGTGATAAATTGCTTCAGCACACAGAATACTGATGCACATTGTGATATGAGGTGGATATAAATAGGTTTTTCTTTGTATGTGAGTTTAATTGCTTTTGTGGTTGTAATGTAACACGTGGTGAGTCAAATCACAGACATCAGCTCAAGTGTTGAAAATGACCTTTAGACTTTAAATCTTGAACCCACTAGAATGTTACCAACTCTGAAAGCTGTTTGACTCTGAGTTTAGCACAAACCTTGATTCTGAAATTGGACGCTGACAGATTGGCCGGCGGTTGACTTTGCAAACATCTGTTTGCGTATATTGATATTTTTTGTGTGTGTGTGAGGAACGGAAATATAAAAAAATGCTGTATTGTATTGCATTAGAGAATCTATAGTATATCTAATTACAAGCACTTCATTTTCTTTACTATCAGGACAGAAAGATGAATGTTTCCCCTCTGCTGTTCTCTCATGTCTGCAGGGCAGAACAGATGAAGAACACAGGAAAGCTTTCTGGTTAGCAGAGCTAACGTCCTGTGTCGCACGCTACACACAGCCATTGTGTCGCTCTAATGATAAATGATGCACAGTTTTCACAATACTCCAAAATAACATTTTGTCACACCTGCTAAAGGCAAGTGAATTCATTTACCAGGTGTTAATATTTCATGCTGGCTACAAATAAAGTTTATTTTGTATTGTTACATGGCACTGGAATGCTTCATTCTGATTGGCCAGTCACATCAGTCCAAGCTATGCTATTTGTTGATAAGCTGAATTGTTGCAAAGGTAGCTATTGTTAAAATTGATTTGCACATCAAACCCATTTCATCTGCTGGTTCTTTTGTTTGTTTATTTGTGTGTTTATTCCAGTCTGTTTCTGCTGATACAGAGAACATGTGTCTTCAGTCCATGGACCAACCCAACATCAAACCAGCTCACGCAGCCGTGCATCTGCTGTAAATGAATGGAAGTTAGTGAGTAACATTTTAACAGCAGAGATCTGCTGTGATTGGCTGCTGTGAGGATGTGGGCAGCCCCTCATCAGGTCATTGCTCTTTGTGTGACACCACCCACCCACCCACCCACCCACCCCTCCCTCCTGTGTCTGGTGCTCTTTGCCCTGAGCAGTGTCTTTATTTATTAATAGAATTTATCTTTCCTGGCCTGTCACTGCTGTAAATTAATTGAGCGCCGTCTGACTGTAAAACTGTCACTTAATGGACCCCTGTGTATTTAAGCTGCTGTAATTACACCTGAGTCCCAGTATTCAACTGGATGTCATGAAACAAACACTTGTACCGTGTCCCTAATTTTCTAACAGCGCAGGATTTGTTCAGGAAATCGCAGCTCTGTTGCAGCATCCTTTTGTTTCTTGTCTCTGCCTGTGCAAACATTTTTTTGACAGTATATTAAAGAAACGTTGCGACGCTGCGTCCCCCGACACAATACGCTCTGCTCTGTTAGCTCTGTCACCTGGTGGGGAATAAAGGGGCGGGGCTTGTGAAGGTTTTTGTTGTGTTTGTGCGTTGGTTTGATGATGATGGAGACGCTGAATTTCAGTCACTGTTGTTAATTCCTCTGTACAGGAGAGGTGAGAGGGCAGCCGCCAGCGAGGGTTTCCTGCAGAATCCTGAAATTACCTGTGTGCTCCAGGGATTCACTATCTGTTAGAGACAGCTCGCCGACTCCCACTATCAGATTCCTATCGCCTTATTCTCATTCAGTCACTGCTGGAAGGCTTTTCTACTGCATGTGGATTTACCCGCCCTTCCCCCTCAGAGCTAAACTGCATGGACCGCGTGTTAGCGCCGCTGCTGTCTGCGTGTGTTTTACATTCATCACCGATGCAAGCTAGAGCAGAAAAACACATGTGAGCTACCCACCTAGAAAACATCCTAAAAACACTCATTTTGATCGATGCTAAGGCAGCAGTACATGCATACAGGGCAATCCCAGAATGTATTGCATGCTGAGTTACGTGTGTACAACATTTCACATGCGCTTAAATGTTTCACACTGGTTTATCAAGTCCCATTTTGTTGGAAGCTGTGGTATTAAAGTGTCTCTTCAGGCATTAGCTAAATAAAGCTAGTCTGCAAATTGACTAATTTTTACTCTGGAGTTTTAAACGTAACATGAACCATTACCAATGCATTACAAACTCTGGTATGCTAAACAGGAAATGAAGAATTTAGCCAGGGAAAGCAATCTGACTTTAAATATTTAAAGATGTTTTTAAAGAGGCTTATTAAATGCAGTTTTAGGTTTGCCACCTTCAGTGGCAAGAGAAAATATTTTTAAAGTTACATTTTTTATGAACTTAAAATTAATAAGTAAAATCCGGGTGGGGTTATTTATTATGAAGTGTGAATATTTATTCCTCTGGGTGAAAAGAGAGAGCGGTTCTGCTCTTTAGCTGCATGTACAGTTGCAACCTAAGCTGTTTGAGCTGTTTGTGTGAGCTGTTTTTGGGAGAACCCTCAGAGAACCCTTAGAGAACCCTTGGTCGGTCTTGAATGAGCCTCTCACGTCTGCCACTCAGACCTGTCTCTCCACTATCTCCTGTGTTTTAATGCAGGACAGTCTTGTTTATGAGAGGAATTCAGCAAACCTAGTTGCTGTTGTTGTTAGATTAACAGAATCACTGTAGCAAGAAAAAGGTGTTGTTGTTTTCTAATAGGCTTATCAGAGTCAATGTTAATTCCACTAATATCCCATAATCGTGCTAAATACAGTAGCAGGGGACAGCAGCCGCTCCAGGCGGTGCTCACAATTGTTCAGGTCTTGGAAAAACTCCACTGGCAGGAGAAGGAAGCAGAAGCTTGAGGTGTGTTGAGTTGGGAAAACTGCATCGTTTGCCAAACATTGTTGAGCAGCAGCCAAACTAATAAAGCCGGGATGGAGGGCGACCAATCGTGTTGTACAGCCGTTGAACTTTGGCCGCTGGTTGTGTTTAAGGCACTATCAGCAGGTCCAGACCGCAGGGTGGGAGGCTAGCATCGGGCGGGGGTGCCAGGCAGGAGAGCAGCCATTGTTACCAGCAGCGAATGTTAAAGATGAACGAATGCGTGCGTGAAGGACAATGAGGTCATTATTACCACATCATTTCTTTTTTCTCTTCTGACGTGACCTTTAAAAAAGCTGATGGTTCCACCACTGTATTATTACTGCAGACCAGCCTGAGATCTGAGGAGAGCTCAGCATCTAAATACGGCTGTAGACCCAGAGAACAAACAGTGACCCAGTTTAATGGGTAAATAAACCCTACAGGATACTTAATATGAAGGACTTTTTTCAGGTAAATTATGGCCCAAAATTTGTGGTTACTGGGTAAAATGTCCTGACATAAATCCTCTGAGGTCTCATTTGATTTTCAAACTCATTTGATTCTTGTTGAATTTGAGTCGGCCTCTTTTTCATTAGAGTTTAATATTAAAACCACTTCAGAGATTAAGAGTCGAGTTGTTAGAGTTTATTGGGTGGTTTTGAGACGTCTCATCTCCAGCGACTCAGAGGAAGAGAATAACTGTGGATCTGTGGATGTTCTACATGTTTATAAAAAATCTTTACCTGTGACAGACTGTTTTCCAGAAGCCCATTTATTTAGCTGAAGGTCTGTTCTGCTCAGTAACACGGCGCCACAGGGCATTTTCTCTAAAGCAGATAAACTAGAACAATCTGTGGCTGTGTCACAAAGTGTGTTCAGACGTTATTTTCAGATGGAAGAACAGAGATGAATAGTGAAACTGATATTTTAGCTTGTTATTCTTTTTCTATTCTGTGCAACAAAATAAGCACTTGCAGTTGAAACTCAAAGACAGCTTTGTAGTATTTGAACGTGAGGGATTTTGTTTTGATTATATGATTTAGTTGGATTCTCATTAAGAGTCGTGTGGATGGGAAGCAGTCTTTATTTATCTATAACCAGCCCCCTGTAGATCTGTGTAGAACGAAGGTTATGACACCGAGTTTGAGAGACTGTGACTTCCTGCTGTGATGAATCAAAATATGAAAGGTTTTTATTTCATGCATCCTGTTAATATGTTGTCATGAATATGAAAACATACATTTTACATTGATGTGCAGGGAATTATGGGAAACTATTGAGTGAGGACAGTGTTTCATCTGTTGTACGGTGATGATAACTCGTGAGACAATGGTTCTGGTTTTCCCGCTGATTCTTTGGTCTTCAGAAAGTCTCGTCACAGCGGTGGCGAGTCAGATGTTTTATTAATAGTGCTTCAGTTCTGCTCAAGTTAATTAATTTGGTGAAGTGACAGAGTACAATAGTCATTTTAGTTGGTTTATTGAAGCAATATCGTACTCAACTGTGATTTAATCCAATCAAAGAAAATTATTAAATCCTGAAAATTTTTTTCTTTTTTTTTCTTTTACAGTTGTATAATGTATATGCAGACTATGTACACATACAGTGTGTTTGTGTGCTGTGTATATATTGGGTTACCTGAACTGATGTCTCCTCATTTATCATCAGGGGCTGGTTTTGAAGAGCTCTAGAGCTGTCCTCAACATATCTTTAGACAGACACAACATTGAGGTTAAAGTCTTTGATTGAGGTGTAAAGCGCTTTTCTCCAGATCTGCCTGTCCTCAGATGTTTCTCCTGACTGCAGCTCTGCCTCTGAAGAGCTCTTTGGATGTGGAATAAAATGGATTTCTGAAGACCAGGGACATAAAGTACTTATCAAAGCGACACCCTCATTTTCTCTCCTCCTGCGCTGTGGTCTGCAGAACGTGTTGGAAGTCAATTCTTCAGCCGAGAGAAAAGCAGAATAGATTCGACTTTTGCCCGTTAAATTCCTGCTGATGCCCAAGACCGTTCTGTTCTGTCTCCTTCAAAGAACTTGTGATGGCATGACAGAGTTTTTGCCCGTGTGCTGTGGTAAATGTATCTGCATTCATCTGCATATCCAAACTCTGAGATCTGTTTAACCTTATGTTGTTGAATTGGTGAGCATCATCGTGTTCTTCTGTCCTTCAGCAGCTCCTGAAGGTTGTTTTTCCATCTTTTCATTATTCATCATTCATGTGACAATATTCTTGTGGAAATCCAATATTCCTCTGACCTGCTTAGTATTTAAAATGATTCACAGCCACAGAGAGCTTGTACCTCATCTGAATTTCAATTGACTCTGAAGACATTGTGTAATTGGCCTCTGCTGCATTTTCTTCTGTGGTCTCAGACAATTTAAAGATTAATATGATGCCAATCTGAAGATGAGCGTTACTCAAATATTAGCAAACTACAGGTGTGTGTACCATTATTTTGGATTGTGTAGCTGGAAACTTCTGTAGGTTCTGTTGTAAACATCTGAGAGCTACTCCATCTGAATTGAGTTTAAAACCGCATTAGGAACTGCAAATGCAAACAGCTTGATTCAGCTCAACACTTGAAGGCAACCAATCACATCTGACCGCTGAGCATTCACATATGTTTAGCCTGAGGCTGCAGGTCTGTATGTTTAAGAATGTGCTGTGATTCATAAGTGTGCAGTAGAGCTTTGAAAGGTTAATAATGATGTATGAAGAGTTTGGTTTCAGGCTGGGTTCTGCTGTGGCCTGTGAGCAGCTGCTGCAGATGACTGTCAGTTTGTATCTCACGTCTCCTTTGAGCGAAATCCAAACAGCCACAAAGATGCTAATGATTAAACATGCAGATCTTCTGATGCTGTGCTGATAGATGGAACTCCCTTCTCATCAGAGTACACACATCTCCATCTGTGAGAAAAACTGAGATCTATCTTCTACTCGCACTCCACAGCACGAATCTGGTGTTCCTCAGAAAACCGAGAAATTAATCGAAAGCACGTAAACAAAACTGTTCAAATATTATGAGATCCAGTATTGGGTAGACACAGAAGATAACGTTTCACAGTGCCACCTAACACCACTGCTGTGTTTTCGTAATGTGTGTCTGTTAGCAAACGTTCACGTTGATGGTCTTTGAGAGAGCTCTGTGTAAGTTCCCTCTGTACTGTGAAGTGTTAAAGATGTTTGTGAAGAGAACGAGCATCTAACAGCAATGAATCTAATCCAGATGTGTTTATACTGGAGCCAGTCTTGCTTTGCATCAGTCTTAAGGAAACTATTCAATGAAAGCCAAACTCTTGCCAGAACACAATAATCTTATAGCAGGAGAAGAGAAGAGTCCAGCCAAGAAAAGCAGCTGTTGTAAAGCTCTGCACGCTTTTCATGGAAGCTGTCCAGCCAGATAGAGGCAGCGCTTAGTTCCAGCAGAGCTCTGGGAATGGACAGAAGGTTGACCACAATTACTGCCCACAGCCCATGAAACGTCCTATCTGACCAACAGCCCAAACTCCATTAACAGACTCTCAGGCCGTGAGGGTGGGGGGAACTCTGCCCCCACAGTGAGGCCTGCGGTGGCTAATGGCTGGTGCTCGGAATTAGACCTTCAGACACGTTCCGTGCCAGTAAACTATGTGCTGCAAATGTGGCCTCATGTTTAAAGTCAGCATGAAACAGAAGTTGTGATGTTTTTTTCCATGGTAATGTGTATCAGTGTGAAACAACTTCTGAAGTGAGGAAAAAATGTAGGCAGGGCTTGATTTTGTCTTTTGCAAATTGATTGGATCATTTGAAGCTGGAGGGATTGAAACTGCTTGGCCATTGGACAGTCAATATAGTCCTGCCCTCGGGGGAGAGACACAATATGAAGACATACTGTTTTGATTGTTTGGTTTTTGATGTTAATTATAGATTATGAGGCCACATGAATAAAAAAAATGACAAATAAACAAAGTTTTTACAATAATGCAGTATTCTCTAAATAAGATTCTCTAAATAACTTCTGCTTGCCTTTTTCCAGATATTGTGTGTTTCTGACCACTAACCATTGGCCCCAGTGAAAGAACAGACAGCAGTGTTGTGTGTTTGGAGTGTGTTTGACCTCATTACCAGTGAGAGCAGACAGTATCTCCAGAGTTCAGATGTCAGCCTGACGCTTTTCACTGCTATATTTAACGTCCTACTCATCAGTTAACGCAGCGTTTTAAAAAAAGCTTTAAAAGCTCATTATTCATATTCCATCGAAGAACTACTGAAGTTATTTATTTAAACAATCTCTTGATAACTATAGAGACTTATGAGTAATGAATAATTAATGAGTGCAGCAGCACTTAGTTTGGTTTTCTACATGAAACCTGTCTGTTTAAAACCTCTATTTCCTGTAAGTGAGAAATATAATAGAAATTTTCAGATCAGCTTTGATGTCCGGAGGCTGTGTTTGTAATTTTACTTCTGTAATTAAAGTGATGCAGAACAGTTGTGCTCAGCTATCCTCTCGTCCCTGCTAACATTAGCTTCAATTCTTTGTGACACTGGTAATAAAGTTTGGACGTCAGAATGAATGTGTTTGGCTCTCGTATGAAAGGAAATCTTGCACATGGACTTTATTTAGTTTTATGATGCTGTGATACAAATACTTTCTGTTTATTAAATCCATCTTCTTTCAACCCACTGTTCAGTGTCAGTGACTCCAGCTGTTCGATGGAGATGAATCCAGTGCTGGTTTTAACTTTATAACTTTTCTCTTCCTCAGCAGTGAGAAACTTCAGCACCTTCTGGTTCTCTGTGGAGCCGTCGGACACGCTAGCTGTGCGGGGAGCACCGGCACTGCTCAACTGCTCAGTTCACAGCCAGACTCCAGCCAAGATCGAGTGGAAGAAAGATGGCTCCTTCCTCAGCCTGGTGTCAGACGACCGCAGACAGATCCTGGGTGATGGATCTCTCCTCATCAGCTCAGTGGTTCATTCAAAACACAATAAACCTGATGAGGGGGTTTACCAGTGTGTGGCCACTATAGACAGCCTGGGCACCATCATCAGTCGTACAGCTAGACTCAGTGTGGCGGGTAAGAAACACACACACACACACACACACACAACAGTCACAGGCATTTGAGATGTAGGAAGTGTTTGTTTTGTAGCAAAATAGCATATATTTTGACCTGTGTTGTGTGCAGTAGTCCTGTAGCTCAACTAGTAGTGCCTTGTGTTAGCAGTGCAAGCGTTGTGGGTTTAGTCCGCATGTAATGATCACATATGAATATATATAAATATTTATAGACCTTTTTATTCGAAGTGACTTACGGTGAATTCAAGGTATACATTTATCATCTTAAATACACTGTAAGTCACTTTAAATAAAAGCATCTGCAAATGCAGAAATATAATGTCTTGATAAGGAACTTTACACAGAGAATAACTGCAACAATGTGGAAATTTAATGGAAATGTAATTCTCAAAACTGTTGCATTAGTACAAATGCAATTATGTAAAATACCGCTATCAAATGTGATTCAGATACTATATTATATTGTTATGTGTAACATAATATTGTTCAGATACCGTATGGTCTTACTGTATAATGCATTTCATTTTTTCATTGTCATCAGTGTTGCATGAAGCACAGGCAGCTGTGTTAGTGTGTAGTTTGAGGACAGAATAGAGACAGAAAGAGAGAGAGAGAGAGAGAGAGGTTTGTGTTTTCTGCGTCTGTCCTTCAGTGTTATTGACTGAGGGTGTGTGTAGTTCTGACTGACAGCACTGTTGTAGTAAAGGCTGAGAGAAGGTTTGTTCGGCGGTACAGGGGCGGCTATATTAAAACTCGTTTGAGTGGAAATGAAAGTGACCTTGTTTGATTTGCAGGATGCAGGCGGTGGGATTTTGAGGCGTTTGAACTGGGACTTACCCGCGAATTCAATTTGCTTTTGGGGGCAAGAAGGGAATGCAATTAAGTTACATCAAGTTTTGACTGTTGGCTCATTGAAATCTCTCTGAAGGTCTTTCACACTGAGGTTAGCTCTGAATACGGAGTCGCGGTGAAGCAGCACACAGGCTCTCTCTCTGTGGAGGTCTGTTGTGTGTGAACAAGCTCATTATTTCTCTCAAAGTGTGGGAAATGTTTAATGGTGTTTGAGTAGAGTATTCTCAGCTGTGCAGAAGATTGGGCCAGAGCGTTTGTTCTGTCAGCGGCGCTGCACAAATCATATTTCTCAAGTTTAAGAACAGGTTTCTTGGCACGCCCCTTAAGAACAAAAAGTCACAATGAGATTTTTTTCAGTGTTTTGGTTGTTTCTCCTACATAATAACATAATTAAATCTCCCTCAGATTTTTCTCAATAACAATAATATCACAGATGAGATCTTAACTGCCAACATTTTATTTAAATATGTATTATTCCAAATTATAATACGTACAAATTATTMCAGATGTCCTGTGTGTAATTGATTTTATTATATATATATATAGTACACACACACACAYAYATATATATATATATACACACACACACACACACACACACACAGATATATATATATATAGATACATATACTATCTTGTCTTGTGTCATCCACACTGATCCAGAATGTGTCAGAATGTAACACTGATCCAGGGTATATATGTGTGTGTGTGTGTGTAGGTCTGTGGTAGGTTGACCTCAGAACATTAAAACCTTCATCCAGATTTGGGGTTGAAGTTCTTGTTCTGGCTGCGTTGGGTCATCTGACCTTGACCCCTCACATCATTATGAGGCATGACACTTGACCTCTGATGTCTGCGGAGGTGAAAGATTATCAATATATGAGATGCATCATCTTTTGCATGAGAGATGCACACAGAAGTGGATGTTTCATGATGTCACACCATTGCATGCGTTCATAATGTGTGCTTGGTTTGTGTTGGCACATTAAAACTGATACAGAAATGATTTAAATGCAGTGGAGGTAATGGAATAGATCTTTTAGTGCACAATAGTAAATTGATTTTATATCAGTTTGAAGACACATTTATGCAGTCGAGTGTAAATGAAATGTGGATCTCCAATCAGATAGTGGTCTGATCAATGCATGAGGTGACATGTAAACTGGTCTTTGTTTAACCTAGTTTATTCCAGTAATTGCTGCTTCTTTCTTGTTCTGTCCAGCATTTTGCAATTTAATACCCTGGAAACAGCAGATTTATTTGTGTCAGCAGCACAAATGGGGTCTGAGGTTGTTTGTTCTCTTCGTGAGCAGAATACAGTCACATTTCTTCCCTGTATTTTCTCTCCGGCAGAGATCCGTTTGCTGCGACGACAGGCGTGCCATGAAACGGTTAATTGTAGCGTCGATTCTGCAGGCCATTACGATGCCATTACTGTCGGAAAAGGTGCAGCCACCATCGCAACCTGTGAAATGCGACGTTGAGAATTGCAACAGCACGTCGACTAACGCAGGCGCAATCTTCATGATGGATGGAGTGAAACGTGTTGCTCCTGTGGCCCTTTTTCTGTTCTCTCGAACCCTCAGATAGGAACAAAGCCGCTTGACATGCTCCATGCACCGGCGTGCGAGGGCGTATGCGCGTGTTCGGGGGGAGATTAGTCGTGGCCTTGACTCAGTTGAGGCTATTTGTATTGGTGGCGCGTGAGACAGCGGGGCAGAGAGCAGGACGCGGGTAATAGGAATTGTCTAGCCCGTAACGCCTCATAACGCGTGGCACACTTTGAACCCGGCCCCTGCGGGCGGCTGTCAGGAGAACACCTGAAAGATTCTCCTCCATCACTGATGTTCTGCAGAGACTCTGGTGCAATAGACACTATATTATAACTGCTGCTGTCTCTCACAATGAGAAGAGGAGAGAATTTTACAGGGCAGATAGTCTGTCTGTGTAGAATGAACATTGGTGGTCAGGGCTAGGTTATATCTTACACTGGTTGTGGACGCCAGAGATGTTGCCTTACTCATTTAACTTTAACTTTCTTTACACCAGTTAAATGGGGTTTGCTGGTCTTAGTGGGTTTAGTTCATTCATTTATTCACCCCTATAAACTAGCAAAACTTACTATCATAATCTGTTTAATTGTTTATTCACAGCTGGGTAATAACTTTAATTGTAATTGTTTTATATATTCAGTACAGGGAAGTTTAGGATTTTTTAAAATTATTCTAAAATATCGCTTAAGTCAAACAGTTTATCTAATAAGAGATATGTTGTTTTTTCTGAAGATGGACAGTCTATCTGGACAGACAGCTAATGATGAACAGTTCTTGTTCTGTGTTTTGTTCTGTTTAAAGAGGGATGTTTTGTGTCATCCACACTGATCCAGGGTCAGAATGTAACACTGATCCAGGGTCATTTTTATGTACCCCTGCCTGCGTACCGTCAGCTGTGGCACACATCTCGTGTTCCTGTGACCTCTCCTGCAGCAGGTCATGTTATTCTGTGAGCTGTCTGCTGTGATCTCAGTCCATCAGTGTTTCATTTGTCACATACGCTCTCTGTACGCCTGCCGCCCGTCCCGCCACTCGCCCACCGCCCAGCAGTGACATTCAGACACTCACAGCTATGAATTTAAAACACCTTAAAGTGTTCAGGCATATTTTAGGTGTTTCAACTGCAAAATAAATGCAAAAACATCTGTTTATTTTTTTTCTTCCGAGCAGCAGACATCAGATATGTTTAATTTGCCATTTAGGTTGATCAATCCAGTCATTGAACATAACGCAGTATAATCAGACACTGAAAGTAAAGGCCACTTTCTCATTTATTTCTGCCCTTTATACACTTGAAGTCACAGACCAGTGGATCAGGAATTGATTTGGAAAATGTTAGTCAGATTCAAACACACATTTCCTAGTAGAGCACCACAGTGCATTGTGTCAGAGTGCATGCTAGGCCACGGCTCTGACCTGTTTTTCGCTCTTTTTAGGCTGTTTGTTCCAGTCACGGCTTTCAGTTTGAATGCTCTCACTCTCTGAAAATCTCACTCTCTGAAATTGATTGTGTTTAAAATACTTTATCAGTGCTGTGGTGAAGAATACCTCTGCTGTCTAGATAGGCGACATACTGAGAGCTCCCCTACTGACGTTTACATGTGTGCTTATGTAGGTGTTGAGTGTAATTCTGAATATAAGTGAATATAAATGAAGGGCCGTGTACAACACCTTTCATTTCATGTTTGTTACATTACCTAAGTATGGCTTTTGAAGCAAGAATATGGAGAATATTAGATTTGATTAAATAAAAACATAAACGGCACTTTTGTTGATTCTTGTCTTTTCGTATTGATGCAGATTGGAGTAGTGTTTGCATGGCTGGAAAAAAACATGCCTCAGGGTTTCCAAGATGGCCGCCAGGACTAATGTTTGGCCTTATATAACGCTTGTGCCATAAAATTAGCATTTGTTAATTTGTTGGAATCTTGGAATAGGTTAATAGTATTGAACACAGTAAACAGGGAATATTAGCCAACTCGCATA